>VWZP01002089.1:561608-608142 GCA_013396995.1 Dicaeum eximium | reverse complement strand
CCCCAAAAAACCCCCAAAAAACCCACCCCAGAGTAAACTGGTATTAAAAGGCTTCAGAACTCTGATGAACTCTGCAAAGATTTGGGAAAACTGGCCAGTGTGTTCTGCCCTTTCTTTTTCCATGTTACCATAGCAGAACGCTGCTTTCCTGAGCACCTGCCTGCCCATGGGATAATTAATTCCTTGCTTTGTTTTGCTTGCACGTGTGGCTTTTGCTTTATGTATTAAACTGTCTTTATCTCATCCTACTACTTTTATCAGTGGATCACATCAGGTTACTTGGACCTGATTTTCTCCTGCGATGAGGGGGACTGGACTTCTTTACTCCAGTCTCTGCCCTGAGATTGAAGGTCCCAAGAGATACAAGAAGAGCAATTGCCAGTGAAAAATTTTAAAAAAATGTTGACTACTTTTCTTTCCCATGTCAAATTACTGTGGTGGAACAAGAAAATGAGGCTGAACCTGACCAATACCCAAAACTTTTCAGTTAATTTTTTTCAGTCTTTGGAATTTCAACACCTTAATGCTAAATATCATGAAGAAAAAGTAGCTGCTAAGTGATTGTGTGTGAGTCATTATCTTGACGTAATGGTGGAATAACTGTACACAACATTTTATTGTGTAGAAGTGCAATTTAAAACAGAAGAAACACTAATGCATAATGCACTGCAGGTGCCATCAAGATCTGTGTGTTTAAGGTTCCTGTAAGCCAAATAATTTACACACATCAGTCAGTGTAAGCATGTTTGGAACTGTACGGAAGTAATTTCCAAAATATCTTGATTTGGTTAACCAAACATCAGTGTTTGCAAATGCTGAATGCCATTTCAGGGGAAGTAAGAGGGAGCGGTGTCAACATCAGGGGTCTTTTACAAATAAGTGGTGGTCTCTTCAAAACAGAAATGGTAGGCAGCCTTTGTTTTCAAATTATACTGCCAAAGGGAGAAGTCAAGGTGAATAATAGATGAGGCTATTTTGGACCATCTGACAACTGTAGGATTTCTAGTTACTGTATTTTTCACTTTTGCTTGAAATCAACTCATGCAAAGGAGTTTATTCCCTTTGCAGCCCAACATCACTCCTGGTCATCCAATATGATTTTCAGAAGTATGAGATGATATATTATTTGTTACCTTGTGCAATGCATGCATTTCATGATGGAATTACAAATAATGTTTTGGAAGGCCATTCTTGTCATAACCTGGAAATAAAGCAGTTTCAAATAGAGGTTATGTTTCTAGTTTTGAGATCATCTCAAAAGTTTCAAAGCAGTATTTGCTACCTTAGATGTTGGAGAAAGACTACAATAACTTACAGAATATGCTGAGTTGAAAGAGATCCACACAGATCATCAAGTCCAACTCCTGGCCCTGCATAGCACCAGTCTAAAGAGTCACACCATGTGCCTGAGAGCATCATCCAAATGCTTTTTGAAGCCTATGCTTTTGAAACTTTGTGCTCTCTCTTCTCTAGGGAATCTGTTCCAGTGCCCAAACAAAAGGAGAATATTTTCCTAATGGCCAACCTGAACCTCTCCTGACAAAACTTTAGGCTGCTCCCTTGCATTCTGTCACTGGTCACCACAGAGGAAGAGATCAGTGCCTGCCCCTCCTCTTTTCCTCACAAGGAGGTTCCAGACTGTGATGAAGTCTCCCCTCAGACTTCTCTGGGCTGAACAAATCAAGTGCCCTCATCCCCTCTTCATATGGCTTTCCTACAGCTTCCTATGTCTTCTGGACAATCTCTAATAGTTCCATGTCTTATATTGTGGCGCCCAAAGCTGCCCCCAGCTCTTGAGGTGAGGCTGCCCCAGTGCAGAGGAGAGTGGGACAATCCCCTCCCTTGCCTGGCTGGTGATGCTGTCCCTGATGCTCCCCAGGACACGCTTGGCCCTCCTGGCTGCCAGGGCACTGCTGGCTCATGTTCAACTTGGCACTGACCAGGACCCCCAGGTCCCTTTCCCCAGCACTGTTTTTCAACTTCCCATTCCCCAGTCTGTACACATATCCATGGTTGCCCCATCCCAAGTTTTTAGATATACTTTCCAGTAAAATGGATTGGACTGATGAGTTATTGTATGAGTTACTGTTGCATATTGCAATTCTTCCTTAATTTGAGGAAGCCACATAGCACTCTCCATGTCCAGACCTTTTCCTACACTTGCAATACCAGCACTTTTTACTTTACACTGAAGATTTTTATGTAACTTATAAATCTCCTCCAGGGGGTGTGGTTATCATAAGATAATCACACCCTTGGGGGATTAAAACCACTTATCTCTGGATCATGACTTCTAATACCCCAGGGGTGTGATTATCTCAGGAAACTCTCACTCTCTGTCATGCCTAATTGCTTAATTATTACAGTGGCAAGTTCACACTACTATGTAGGAGTGAAGGTTGTGTCAGCAGTTCTCTTAGAAATTTCTGTTTTGAGAAATCTGCCATGAAAAATCTGCTTCAGGCTGAAGCCTGCAAAAAAATATTCTGCCTGGGAGAAAATACTTCTACCAGATTTCTAAAAATTATCTTGATTATATTTTAGCACTATCAGTGAGAAATAAAAGTTAACTTCATATGTTTATGTTACAGTTGACAATCAGCCAAGGTTCTGACAGGGAATTAAATGGAAGCAGAGATAACTGCATTTATTTAAAGATATTTATAATTATGTAATGATTCCAATTCACAAAGTCTTTGGGGCAAAAGTATACAGGGTTCAAATGTCTCTCTGAAAGTTTATTCTGGATTCAATAAGAGTCAAGATGGAATAAAACTTATTGAATTATAGCACTAATGAATCCAACCCAGCTGGATTGCACTCAGTGAGCACAAACTCAATTTCTTAACCAGGTTCCAAGAATCACTGATAACATGGATTTACAGCCAGAAATTCTTGTTTGTACAAGTTTCAAAATTTAGACATGTCTACAACTTGCAGTTAAAAAACTGCCAATTTATATTTGTAAAGCTAGGAATTACTGTTCTTTTTAATTTTTAATCTAACTGGAAATGAAAGCTTAGTGCACAATATACTGATGTTCTTGCCCTGTGTCTTATCTAAAATAATGGTAGTAATGGTAACTGTGCAATGTATTTCATACTTTCAGCAGTTTAAAATATTCTATCTATTTTGCATGAAGAATTGATTTTCAAATGTTCAGTGTTCAAATGGGCTTATATAAGTTTATGACTGCAAGTCTATTTTTCCAAGTAAAATTGAACAAACACATAATATTGCCTTTTTTTCCTCTCTTTTTTTACTTTAAGAAAATGCAAAAAGACATGAAAATATCTATATTTTGAAGATTTTTAGAAAGACCATGTGTGGAAAAGGACAGTCTACAGAAAATTTGAAAACAGATCAATGATATAATTACTTTTTTTTTTCCTTATAAAATAAAATATAAAATTGAACACTGGTTTATGCATTTGATGGAACATGATTTACAATTCAAAAATTATGCAGGAAAATCATTACATTTCTGCCCCTTTATTTCCTGACAGAACAGGACCTGAGCTGATTAAAATGGCAAGATAAAACCTGTAACTTGAGAGATTTTAAAATACTGTGTGTGTGTGTGTTATTTTCTGCTTTATTTAGAATTTAAAGAAGACAGTAGTTTATTTTTCTCTAAACTGGTTATGGCTGGAGTGACCATACCATCCACACATATTAATCATGTGAGCAACATAGAATTTTATAATATGTACTTCTATGTTAAAAAATGTTACTCACAGAACCTG
Organism: Dicaeum eximium; assembly: GCA_013396995.1. Taxonomy (NCBI): domain Eukaryota; kingdom Metazoa; phylum Chordata; class Aves; order Passeriformes; family Dicaeidae; genus Dicaeum; species Dicaeum eximium. The sequence continues at coordinate 604,396 of VWZP01002089.1, read as the reverse complement.
ACACATTTAAGGAGAAAAACCCAAAACCTGAGAGTATCTTGGGTGTAACTGTAGTAGCTCATCTGGCCAACAAAATAGGCAGAAGAGAAGATTATTCCTCAGTGAGAAACTTGAAGAGGAGGAAGGTGGATTACATTGATGGACTGCAGATTGCCCAGGTCCTCTATAGGTCATAGTTCACAGTGAATAGATAGCAGCAGATAAATAGCAAACTTTCTTTGAAGCCTAAAAAATACTTTAAGAAGCACAAAGACATTGGTAGAGATCCAGAAAACATTATTACTTAAGAAAAAAATTGATTTTTTTTTAGCTTATACAAAAAATCAATTACATAAATATAGTTTAGACAAATTCAAAGGGCCCTTGTGCCATTAAAAAGAGGACTGTTTAGCTTGGCAGAAAAAATTCTTCACGTCACAAGATCTTGCAACAAGGCTGGTCTATCATTCTCTGCTAAATTTTCTACTTCAGTACTGCATTCATTTTCAAATGACAAGTTTTAATTTAACCATGTGAAATACTGGCATACTTTGCTTCAAATAAATAATGCATTTTGTATGGATTCTACCACATGTTAAGACTTTAATCCTGCTTTCCTGCAGATTAGCAGTCCTGGAACGACGACTGAATGCTGTGCATGACTGACAGTGCAATACTCATTTGATACTGTTAGAAAAGGCTGTTTAATCTGGTAATTTTTTTGTTGTTGTTGTTGCTTTATTCATCTTTTCTCCTCTATTATTGTCTACCTGGCCTGCTTGTTTTTTACAGTGTCCTCCACCTCACAGTCCGGCAATGACTGTACAGATGTATTGACCACCAGCAGATGAACAGCGCGTAAAACCAGCCGGTGTTTTTGATCATGGACTCCAAGACAGTTTGTAGGGGAAAAACACTCTTTTTGGAACATTACTGGTTGCTAAATGATATGATAGAAGCTGTAAACCCAAGATGTAGTTTTGCTATCGTGAAGGCTTTTTGTTATGTACCAGTGGAAATATGAGAGGGTGGTTGGGTCATATCATACAGAGGATAAAAGATATATCTTGTATAAATAAAGGCATGGTTCATATACAGATTAGTGAATTACATAACTAGAGATGAAAAAAGGAGCTTGGCATTTCCTGCTAGGTACATTAGTTAATGGAGAGAGATATACCATATGATGGCACTGTAGAATAAATGATGAAAATGTGCCCACTGGCTCATAATTATAGTCAAAGCATGTTTGGATGTTGTTTGCATGTTTGGATTATGTTCTCTTGAGAAGAAATTCCATTTAAAATTACTTACCATGAGTGCTTGAACTCTGGATATAGTAAAAGATAACTTGACAACTTATGATAACAGTCCTGACACATCTGTGTGGGTATTTGTGTGTGCATAACAAGGTTGTGAAAAGTGTTAGAGAGCAGTGGAATGGCAGAAACAAGAGGAATACAAAGAGTGAGAGAACCAGAGAATAGAAGAAATATACAGATAGAAAGAGAAAAAGAAGAAATTTTTTCTTTTGAGTAGAAAGAGTAGATAAAAAAGACAAAACTTCAATTAAATTAATGAGAAATAAGAGTGACAAAACATGAATGAATGAAATGAAGAGAAATAAGGACAATTGCTGATGGCTTGCCAACTGCATTTCTGACATAAATTGTGGAATTCCAGATTATACCCTTGCATTGTTGTGATTTTACTGGCTTGTTTGTTTTGCTGGAGCATTTTATAAGTACTTATTCAAAGATAAAAACACTTTCGTGGCTTTTCCATTAATACTACTTTGAACTACTGCTACCAATCAAAATCAAATAATTTTTCTTTCATATTTTACATGTTTTATAGCTCTTACAGCTACACCAAACATTATTATAAATGCTTAACAGCAATTATAAAAAGACCAAAATTTGGTTCTCAGTGTAATTATTTCTTTGCATAAATAATGACCTTTAGAGACTAAATTTATGACAGCGTTGACAATATGGTGGCCACTGATGGCTGCACAACATTAAAGCTAAACCTGAGCTTTAACTACATTATTTTGTCTTAAGTCTTTCAGATTCAGTCATCAGAAAAGGTTGAGCTGTGCTGTTTCCTTTAATAATGAACAAGACAGCACATGCCTCTCTTGTTCTACTTTTATGTAAGCAAAAAGAAATAGCTTTAAACCTGTCAGTTTAAAAATAGAATATCCTGCTAATTTTTTAGTTTTTCTCAATTCAAAGTGTTTGTTTTTTAGTTACAGAAAACTATAAATGTTATAAAAAAGCAACTGCCCTGAAAGGTAAAGAATATATGCCAGTAACTCATGTTTTCTTATCACTCATCCATAGCACATGCTGTACAAAAAACTCAGCAATTATGGATAGCAATTAAAATTATTCTGGCCATAATTTTTAGAACATCTTCCTTTTCTCTAAGTATTGGAAACGTAATTGCTAATTTGAGCAAAATTATATATACATATCATATTACATACTATATAATGCATAATATATACAATTATATATTATATAGAGTGTTGACTATATATGCATGTAGAGATTAATTAAATTGTTGACAATCTTATATAATTCTTCTACTGCTGAAGGAGCTTGCAAAGACAAACCATATTTTAAAGGATATTTTCTACATTATCAATGTCATTTCATGGTAGATAAAATCTATCATAATAGAGCAAAAGATGAATAATATTTTATTGAATGCTGATAAACCATTACCAACTTTGTTGCTTCTCTCTAGTATAACAAGTGTGACCTTTTGTCAGACATCAGCTATGCATTATCTTATTCTTAATGAATTTGGAAAATTACATTACAGAAAGAATGACTGTAATGAATGCTCTGCCACTATGAGCATATGTGACCAGGAGTTGCAATAACTGTATAAAGGTAAGATAGGAATTTTCATTTCAGTACAACTCCTAAGAAATCTTACATGGGTATCAAGTATGCAATTCCTTGTTCTTACTTTAATTAAGATAATATTTAACTGAGAAAATATTAAAGACTGATTCAATATTTGTCTCTGTTGTGGTCTTCCTGCAAAATAGAATGGTAGAGGGTTGAGGGTGGGGTAGGAGGGGAAAACTGGGAATGAGGCTGGAACATTAGTGGATGCAGCCTCTGAATTCTGTTTCATCCTTAAGACGCTGTTAGAAAATATATGATAAATGTGTTGGCATTTTAAAAATGTTGCTGAATTCAAGGACTTGTTGCCTGGATTATACCATCCCTTTCACTTTTGTCAGTTATGAGAAGTGGACCAAAATCCTAGTGTTAACCCAGTCCTCCTTTTTTTACCTTTTAGTAAGTACAATGAAGCAAATCTTGCCTAGAGTATTTACTTTACCACTTAACTGAAGGACAGGTTTTCTTTCACGGGTTTTGGCGTCCTATGGAGGTTCACATCAACAACAGCAAAGATGACAAAGATGATGGTACTTGTAGAGAGCCTCGGGATCAGTTTCGGTTATGCCAAATATCTTTATGTTTTGTTCATGCATTTTAAAGGAAGTGTTCTTTGTTGATTTGGTGGGGTTTTTTCCCCGAATGGCAGCTGCAGTCGGAACTCAAAAAATTTGTAGATGATGTATCGTGTGTGACAGCCTTTTTATAATAATTTATCCTTCATGGCAGGAAGGAATTCCACAAGTGCCACCACTTATTACAATTTTCACAGTTCATGGAGCTTATAGTTGGAGGGAGCTTCTGGGTCATTTGGTGCAAGACTCAACCTATGCATTAAGTTTCCTCACGTAACATCCACCATCTCTTTGAGACCATCTGATGGAGCTTTAGTGACTTCCTCCCTGGTGGCTGCATTAACCCATTGATACCTGAGCTGAATTTCATCTGTCAACCCACCATTTTTCTGGGATGATTCTAAGTTTAAGCCTCCAGCTTCCTGAGCGCACAAACACCCCTCGTCCCCACCCTTATTTGTTTAGGGTATTTTAAATGAATATGTACAGTAAAACTAATGAGCACCAATCTGAGTCCTAAGACAGAAATATTAAGTTTAGCTGAACATAATTAGATAACTTCATAGTAAATGGGTTTGTAGAGCCTATTTCATTCTGTAGCTTCTTGAAAATCAGTATTTTGTCTATTACTTTCATTGGTAGTATCTGCAAAGAAAATGTCAGTTAGCAACAAACCTAAATTTCATGAAGTTCTTCTGCAACACAAGATAGAAAAGACCACAAAGTTTTGTTTAATAAACTGGAGTTCACTGTGAAAATTACTTCTACACTGGAGAATTACTGGTCAGAAAACCTCTAAGAATTTTGTTTGGAAGAGCCTTTTTTTGACAATAGATAAGAAACAGTCTGGTTGTCTGATGGCACCTCAGGATTTTTGAGTTTTAAATCCATTGTGCCAAGATCTTCTAAGGCAAAATTAACTAACTGCTCAATTGACCAGTTTACCATCATATTTCCTTGACACTTAATTTTGATATCTTTTCCTTTTATCTCTTTTTCAAGATTTTTCTAGAGTTACATTTTGTGGAGTGTACCATGTTAACCTCTCTCAACTTTTATATGCTTTCTAGCTCATTGACATCCTTTTGTAGAAGAAAGTCAGATATGGGTATATTCCTGTGTTAATGCTGCATTAAAAAATATTGCATTCCTTGTTTTAATAAGTTTTACTAAGATTATTGTGGTTTCATTTCATGTTTTGAATCTCCTGATGTCAGTTCAATGTAGTAGTAGTTACTTTATAAGTCAAGATATTGATGGATTCTATAACTGGCATATGGAGTATTTTGAATTGCTGAGTTCCTTCCTTCCTTTTTTTTTTCTTTATATTTTTATTTATGACAGGATTTTCTGCTATATTAATTGACAGTTATTTCAACATTGTGTGATTTACCTTTATGTAGAGTAAATCATACCTGTATCTTGAGATAAGGCAAGAGATTTCTGAAGAGTGATCCCTGAAAATTTCATCAGTTCATGGAACATATTTTCTACAGAGAAAATAGAAGAAATTTTCACTATTACTGGTGACCCATAAGAATACAATTTGTCAATGTAAAGACCTATGTTGAGATGGAAAGTGCCACTCACCAGGAAACTGATAAAGGCCTCCTCAGTATAGCCTACCACCAGACAGGCAGGCACTTTTTTCCTAATTTCTTACATGAAATATTTCAATTCCATATCACTGGGCTGGACTCCAAATAGGAGACCAAATTTTGAGGACTATATTTTCATATATTTACCTGTATAATAGAGATAAAAATTGCTAGAGTGCTAGACTTGTGCTCCTGTGACCCTTTGAAGCAGAAGTCCTTTGCAAAGCATATGTCTATTGTTTGTTTCAAAACACACCTACAATTGTCTAAACTGAAGGAATCGTTCCCTAATTTTGTTTTGGGAAATGACTGATCTGGTTTTGCAGACACTGAGAAAAAATCAGCCTAAGGCAGACGTTCAGCATGGATAGTTTTAGCCCAAAAAGCTGAAGTGTGACCAAGATATGTAAATCATGATGTTTAATGGAAAACATTAGATAGCCTTAATTATAGCAGAGTATGCTTCCTATAAAATGAATTAGTACATGGTCATTTCTGGCTGTGTTTTGACACCTATGCTAACATTTACCCATACCCAGAATATCCTTGAAGGTCCATCAACAAACCAATAGCAGAATGCTTCTGTAAGTGAAATATTTTAATCATGATTTCAAAGTAGATGATAACTCTTTAGAAATTCTCCTTCAAGAAATTATATGGGAAAATGATATGTTAATATAAGGAAAATCAAATGGCTATTGATTGATTCTTAACATTTCTGCCATAAGAAGAGCTGATTTAATTAATGTACTTTATTAAACACAGTGAAGCAAGGTTCACTATTGAGACAGCATTAGGAAAATGTGCACAGTGTAAGCACAAAGTTTTAAGGATTGAGGTTAGATTATTTCTCTGCCAAGGTAATATATTAGTGATCAAAGTTGACATTGACAGCTATGGGAAAGAGATAACAGACATCTTACTGTGCAAGATGTGAGCAAAAGGAGCTTCTGTCTCCCATACCTGCCAGTTTGTGCTGAAGGGCATTTAAAGTCTTTTCCCCTGTTGCTGTACGTGGTGGGGAAAAAGGAATTCCAAACACAGAGTCAGTGGTCTTTCCTCCCCTTCTCTCCCCATGGCTTCCCAACCCCCTTCCCAGAACTGTAAAAGAAAGCTTTATTCAGTCTTCTTATTCATTGTACATTTGTTAGAAAATCAGACAAGGCACTAATCTCCTATCAGGTGTAAATCCTGTGGGATTTATTTGGTTAGGCTGGTCATATATTGAATTTGAAAGCAGGACATTTGGCTGAAGAAAGTCAGGAACATAAATGCAGGTTAGTCTCCCTGAAACACCTTTCTGCAATATCAGAGTAGAAAGTGATAAAAGTACAGAGTTAAAATTGTAGTTGCCACGCAGCTTCCTCGGAAAAAAAATTGTATGACAGATAAAATATGTCATATGTGTATTATGTACATATATAAAACATATACAGGTATATATTTCACAGTTTAAAAAAAGTTCTCACAGCTATACACACTTTTTATAACAAAACAAAGAAGTCCTAAATACTGAGGCAACCCTTTCCCTCTTGGTGAGTTGCATTTTGCCCATTGTAAAAATAATTTAATTGTCACCAATTCAAAAGGTTAATTTGGGAATATTTTAATGCATTTTTATTTAAGATCCAAACATGAAATTTTGATAGCAAAAATGTATGTCTCTGTGTCTAATTATGTCTGTAAATGTGTGTGTATTGTGCTTAAAATAAATAAATAACATATTTTGGGGTTTGTTTTTACTGCACACATGGGTACCTCAGGAAGTGAAGTTCTACAGTACAAGATTAATAACATGCTAAACAAAGACTTGTTTGCTGATGGAAATATAGTTAAGGGAATATTTTCTGTACAGAGGGGAATGAAGAGGGAAAATATTATGAAAAGGTAAGTACCATATATATAAATGTAAAGGAAATCTACTGCTTAAGCAATACTCCAAAAAGCTTCAATGAAGTAGAGATAAGTTGGGAGGCCAAATTGCAAATTTACTGTAATTCAGAGCAGGGTTTCAGACAACTGTTTATTTGGGCAAATGCCATCTCCCTTGGATTGCTGAGTATCCTCAAGAGTAATTCTTTAAACTTTGCTATGAAATGAAACACATTTGTGGACCCTGATCAAGAGAAAGAGGGCTAGAGGGTTTTTGGCTTAATGGTTGTGGTGGCAATCTAGGAGTGGAAATCACCATAATCAGAGATTCTGATCGTGTTTATAGTGGTATTTTACACAGAACAGTGCAATTCTGAAAGCATGTACTAGAAGCATCTACACCAGAATAGCTTGTGTGTGGTGGATAGGACTCCTGGGAAATAATGCTCTAAATCATTTATCAGTTAGAAAATGTCAAACACCAGTTGTATTTAATATCTCTGTGCATTCAAAGAACTATTTTGCAGCTTAAGCTGCAATCAAATTCAAATCACTTGTCAATAGGAAATCAAGCAAACAAACAAACAAAACCCCCAAACACCAAAATACAAACCCAAACCTCATCACATTCTCATTTTGATAAAGACTAAATGCCACTGCCTTCTGGTCAGATTTACTTAGGCCTGTGGAGGGAGTCAGAGTTTTCATGTGATACCTTCAAACTAGTCCCTGATCTGAAAAAGAAAGATGTCAGATGATTATTTTCATGAGAGGTTGGAAACCAACTGAGGATTTAACCATGTTTAACAATGGGGAACTTTCCAAGTGAAGCTAGCAAATACGTGTGAAGAGTGCAGTTACTAAATGTAACAATTGCCATGGGGACCTAAGCAGTTGCTTTTTAATGTTTACTTGTTTGAATATATACTATTCTTTTGGAACACAGGCAGAACTCAGGTATTGTATGCACAATTCCCCTGCAGATATGCAGATGAAGAGCCCAGGAAAGCAGTCCAATGATACCCATCCAGTGGCTGTATCTCAGTGCAGAAATTCTCCATCATGGTGGAGGTTCTGCTCCTTTATGGTTTTCACTGCATGGTCTGGGGCGCGAGGCTGGCAGAAGCACTGCAGATCCATCAGGATAGGAATTTACCTGCAGGTGTATCTGCAGGGAAGGAAAAAACTTTCCTGCCAGCAGCCTTCACAGCCGTGCATCTTCGTTAAAAAGAGGATATCTGGGCTATGGGCAGCACAATGTGCTGAGCTGCAATCAGGTTTGCTCTGCCCCAGAAGAGTCCCTGTGCTGGCTCATGTGTCATATAACCTGTGTGCTGGGAACCTGCAAAGCTTAATTTGTAGGCTCCTTTCTTTCGTTCAAGGCTGTTTCTCCCCTTGTGCTCCTCTTCTCTCAAAGGCAGTATGATCAGAAATACATTTGTGAGAGCCTTTCCACACCAGTGACAGAGCTCCTAAGATGCAATTAGAAGCCCTGGTGGAGCTGATTTCAGTGCTCAGCTTTATGCTAACATCAGTTAAGCCTGAACATCCACTCAATGTTTTACTGCTGCTGGTATAGTGTGGGAAAGATGGCAAACCAGTGAAGAAGGATAATAACCAATCCTACTGTAGCAAACTTCTGCAAGTCCTTGCACGCCTTTTCTCACATTTAATTAATCATGTAGAAACTGAAGAAAACTGAAACTTACTCTCCTGTTGTGTTGCCTATATGCAAGAAAGCAGCAGGATGCTAAGAAGAGTTCCAACATTATTGTACTTCTGAATTTATTGAGACTTATGAAACACATAGTCAACTTACCAAGATCATAGCTGGCAACATTAAGACCTTTTAGGAGTATTAGTTTAGCAATTGCTTTGTGGAGTTTAATTTCAATGCCAATGTGCACTTTTAGTTGTAAATACTCTCCTTAAAAAACTTCAGGGGCTCTAATAAGAGGGAAATGGGCATTTTTACTCTGCAAAAGTGTATGGAAAATTGTGATTTGCAGTATCTGTCTCCTGTATACGTCTAAAAATTTCTGGCTGGTTTTGTTCCAAGTGACTGGGGTTTTTAGTTTAAAATTCGGGGGAGGGGGGAGTATGATCTACTTTGTTAGAAATATATGTGTGCATTGAATGGAGTGATGATGTACAGTTTTATTTGTTTGCAAAAAGAAATTAAAAATGCTAGTGTGCTAAAGTGTCTGTCTGATTTTGTTAGGTCTTAATTTTACAGAGGTTACTTTATATGTCCCTGCCATTTTTTTTTTAATTGTTTAACATTAGCCTTGAATATAGATATTCACTGAAATAATTTTGGGTTCTAGTATTTTCTGTCATTTTTGTAGATCTTTTCACCAAATCATCATGAATTTACAAAAGCTGAATTGACACTTAGCTCATTTATGAGATGAAAAAAGAAGATTCAAGCATTTTCATTCCTCTGTACTATAAGGTTTCTATTTCTTTAGGTTCGTAGCTAATAAAAACATTTTAGATTAAATAATTACTTCATTTTATAAATTTTTACAATAATTTTTTCATTATGTCTATAAAGGAGATAAAAGGTATTTCTTTAGCGTCTGAATTTAGCTCTATAATCTTGTAACTACATCATTAGTAGATAGTGGTTTATTAATTTACTTGTGAAAATAAAATATCACTACAGACCTTACATGTTGAAATTGCCTTGCCGTCTTACGCTGTATGTCCTGTTCACCCCCTCTATACTTTCAGAACCTGTGACAGTAAGTCAGAGATGACAAATGTCCTTGCTGGTTCGGGTGCGGCTCTCCCGAGGCTGAGGAGCGCTCGGTCCAAGCGCGGCTCCCCAGCGCGCCCCTGCGCCATCCGCACGCACAGAGCGCAGCTTGCGCGGGGTGCGGGCGCTGCCGGCGCCAGCCCGGTGCGGGCGAGTGGCGCTGGGGAGGATCCGCCGGGAGCGGCATTCCCGCCGCAGGGTGCGCAAGGAGCAGCGCCCCGCTCCTGCGCCCTTTGCGCGGCGGCGGGGAGAGAGAGAGAGGGATGCGCTGGGAGCGCGCAGCCTGGAAAAGGGACCAGGGGCCAGGCAGGAGGGGCCACTAGGTGACACTACGACCCCGCAGATGAGCACGTCAAACATTATTTATACAGCAGGTTAAAAAACGCGCCGGAGTAATAGATTTTCCTATAGCGGATAACAACTATCGCAGCTATTTTAAACCGTAAAGATTGTGGCTTTTTTTTTTTTTTTTCCTTTGTTCAAATTATGCAAAGTATATGGAGAATATTCAGATTTAAAAACAAAACAAAACAAAAAAAAAAACCCCAAAAAAAACCCAAACTAAGACGAAAAAAAAAAAGAACAAAACAAAACAAAACCAAAAAAAACCCACCCAAAATGTGTTTGGCCTTATTTTGTTGCTCAGTTATTACCTTTGTTGACCATCATTGGAAAAAATAGGTAGATTGGGAATAGCAAAGTCTCAGCTCAAAGTTATAAACTCAGCCTCTTAATCTGAGATTTTTCTCCTGTTTGCTTGAAGCATTAATCCAGGGTGGTTTTTATGAAGGTACTACAGACAAACTAAAATTTAAAGTCAAATGTTCAGAGTAATATAAATCACCTTTCTTTAAAAAAAAAAGTTACTATTCCTGTTAACACTAATGAAAATTTCAAGGTAATAAATGAGTGATTCTCTTTTTTTTTCATATTTTTTAAAAGTGCTATTTTACATATGGTCATAAAAATAAGTATTAATACACTGTCTGTAAAGTTTATCTCAAGTTAACTTGAACTTTATATGTATGATTATATAAACACATAATCTAGTTAAACCAAAATAATTGAGAAAGAAATATCATGCTAATTAATTTCAAGGATGTTTTTTACTATTTTTCCCTTACCTGAAAATGTGCTTTGAAAGTTGACTAACCCATTATTGCTATGACAAGAAACGATAACTGAGCTCAGGTTCATGTGAAAGGCATCCCAGAACAGATACAATAATAAATGATAAAATTACCTTAGCAGTGGTTCAGTCCAATTTGTACTATAACAATTATTAATGTTAGCAGGTGAGGTTTTTTCTCCTTCTTCTGATGTGTTTTTTTTAGGGGGGTTGTTTTGTTTATTCCCTTTGCTTGGTTGGTTTGGTTTGGTTTGGTTTGGTTTGGTTTGGTTTGGTTTGGTTTGGTTTGGTTTGGTTTGGTTTGGCTTGGCTCTTGGCTTGGCTTGGCTTGGCTGGGGTTGGCTTGGCTTGGCTTAGTTTTTTAAATCCCTCATTTTCCTCTTTGAACTTTACCCAGAAAAATTTGAGCCTAACAATTTTTGATGGAGGATAGTTATTTTGTTTTCCAGTAGCCACATTCTTCATGTAGGAACAAAATACTTTGTTAAGAAGGTTGAAGTGCAAATGAAGAACTGCCATTCCCAGGCAATGCCCAGCCTGCAACTCTAAACTGTATTTTTGAACTATCCTCAGTATGGTGTAGACAGAAATTCTGTTTTGCTTTTAAACGACAAGTTTTGCATCCATTAGCTACATGGTTCATAATTAGTGTTTGGGCCAAACAAAGAGTCAATATGATGTCATGTCTAGACAACATGTAAATTAATATGAAAGCAATTGAGTTACAAATTCTATACTAATACAAATTAATCTGAATTAAGTTTAATCCACTGTTATTAACTGATTAAATGTGGCTGTTGGTAGCTACAGGGTGCTGACTTCCATCTGTGATTATTAGGGACACAGCTTAATCACTGATGCTGCACGGGGAAATATTTAAAGCAAATGACATATATTGTGACTCTTAATGTTTGCTAATTGAATGTAGCATCTAAGAATGAAAATTATAAATCTACATTTTTAAAATATGTAGAAAGTCTGTCTTGATTTTCATAATTATCTTCTGGTTTGAGTAAGCTTAGTTCATGTTTTGTTGATTCTGAGTATTTTCCCAACTGAGAAGTTCACATTTCTTTAGGTGAAATTCTGAGCCACTGTGAGAATCAGTAAAGATTTCTAATATTTCCATTGTTACTCAAAATATGTGAAATCCATTGCCAGAAATAAGAAGGTATGTGTATGACATTATCCCACACTGCTAAAGCTGCTTACATTTTAGAGCTGGATATGCACTAATGTAAACAACACAGTGACAGATGTGTCCACAAAAATTGCAAAAATGTTGATGCAAATTGAGCAAGAACCAGAGTAAATTCTGTGTAGATTTACATAATATTGCTTTAGAAAAAAAACGTTCCTTTTAGGCCATGCACATGGCATTTAAATTGTTTCTCATTCCTAGTAGATTTTCAGTACAGGCAATAGGTAGCATGAAAGTTTAAAAAATATATAATTGAGATGGAAATTACCTCACTACAGAAAGCTGCAATGTCTGTGATTTACCCACAAAGCAAAATTACAAGCAATTACTAGCTGATATTTTCTGTGAGATTTTGTTTTGTTCTGTTTTGTTTTCTGGGTTTTGTTTTCTGTATTTACTAAAAAGCAGCTAAAGAGATTAGGGAAAATATTTTATATGTTCTTTGTGACCGAAGAACTAGTTCATCAGTAAACTGTCTCAAAGCTTTGGAATCTATTATTAATCTATCACATAGTGTATATATAGCCGATAATTGCAAACTATGTGATATCAAAACCAGGGTCATTCTTTTCTATAGACTCTTCTACAGACATCCTACTCATTGCCATAATAACTGAAGCTGTCATGACAGTAGTTTGTGCCTAGCATGAAGCCCTAAACAGTTGTGACAAGCTGCAGCTCATTAAGGGACAGTCGTTTTGTTGACATGTCTATCAGCTCTCAGGGATGCACCGGGATGAATAGACCCAAAACAATAGCTCCATTTGTCAGAGCAGTAGCTTCTCTAATACATGATGAGACAATCAAGCCAAGCCGCCTTCAGCACAAAGACATAATTAATCAAATGGACAAATGGTTCAAATATTGCTCCAGTATATTCTGTAGTGGACAGAGGTTTCCATGGAAACATTGGCATTTCCATCACAGTTAATGACCATTCTGTACAATAAAGTCCCAAAAAAAGGATAGCTCTGGAGAGAAAAAGAAACAAACCAACTAACCAAATAAATAAATAAATAAGGAACAACTGACAGGTAAAAGAACATGTTTGAGGGTGTAACTCTGTTGTGACAGTGAAATTAATGACTTCATTTCCATCAATTTGGAGAATGCAAGGCTCAAATAGGCCATCATGGTCATCCTGTTTGACCTGCTTAACGTGGGCCTATAGCTCTGTTTGGAACTAGAGCATATGATTTAGAAAGACATGCAGCTTTTTTTAAAGTATTATGGTTGAAGAATCTATCATGCTCCTGCTTAATTTATTCCAATATTTAAATATGCTAATGGTGAAGAATTTCCACCATATTTTGTATTTTGTTTCTGTCCATCTAACTTTGCCTCCCAAGCAAAGTTGCCTGTTATGCTGAAAGATTCTGAAAAAATCAATTAGGCACCCCTTTCTGCTAATTCGAAGCTGTTATTTGCAAACTTCATTCTTTGAGTCTGACTAATGTTTCCTACATAGAGATAACATTGATTGCTACATTATATTCAATGTTTGCATCCCTTCCCTTCCTGGATGTTCCCTTCCTGGAACTTCCCTTTCCCCTACTCTTTTATGAAGAGGCAGAGAGTGGTTGCAATAATAAGACATTTTCCAGGTAAGGATTTTGGTTTGGTAATTCATGTGCCCCTACCAGCCTGCTGGTAGAGCACTCAGATGCTGTCCAGGGACACACATGTGGAAGCTTCTGTGACAATGTTGGAAGAGGACTCTAAAATGACAAATTCATGGTGGCAATCTTCTTCAGGACTTTTAAAGGAAGAAGTGAATCAGTGCTGAAACTCATGAAAAAATTTTTACTATCTCCTTGGATGCTGTAATATTGTCTCACCAGGATGTCTCTGTATCTTTGTCCAGCAAAATCAGGATGTGTAAGATGTCCCTTAGATGTCACCCACATGGTCTTTCTGTCACAGCTCTGTAGACTCAGGTCTGTGAACGGCTGCAGGTCTCTCATCCCCTCGGTGCTGACCCAACAACCACTACTCCAGGAAAATAAATTCTATAAAAGTGGGCAACTTTCTGCTTCTTAATCACCTAGTGCTGTGAGATTGAGTAAGTAAATGCTTTAAGAGTTGAAAAATATAAAGTTTAATTTGAATACAATAAATTTCTAAAAATATATTTAAAAACACAAAAATGAATATGTAGTCTAGTAGGAAAAGAGTAACAGGTTGAGTTCCCACTGATTGAAAAGGATTGTTAGTGACAAACTGAAGTCCTGGTAAGAAACCTCGTGGTTCTTCAGAGTCGGTTTTGGATTTACCATTTTAGTTTAGTGAATAAATATAAAACCTAGAATTTGCAGGTGCTTCTCATTGCAGAAACAGACATGCTGTGCCAAATGAAGGAAACCATCTCTGTACTTGCCTGGACAAATCCTGAAGCCTGAGTAATGATTGCCATTTTCATTCTATTCTGCCTGAAAGTATAGCTGCGTATTTAATTTAATTTGCAGTATCTGTTTTTGTTTCCTCATCCAGTGCTTTCGACAGTTATGTAAATATACATCTGATGTTGCAATCCTCAAGCTTTCTAACTGCATTCTTTACAATGCTTAATACACATTAGGGATTTTATCTAATAGAGTGCCACAGTGAAAATTACCAGATTAAATCCCTCTGTCACGACAAAAATGTCACCTTAAGCATAACAAGATTTTCTGTCACAGAAATAAAGTTTAACAATTTGTCTGCTCATCATGCTTTAAAAAACCTCTCACAAGACCTGATTCCACTTGCATTTCGTAGTAATTGAAAAAACAAACAAACAAACAAAAAAACCCAAACCAAACAAATTAAACTAAAACCTATTCAGGTTTTTTCTTTGCAGAAAGTCACTGAAGGTAAATTATCTGGAGCTCAATTCTTTGCCGCTTTTTTTATAATAATGCTTAATTTTAAAATTTTATTATATATATAGTCTAAACTTACCTGAATTTTAAAAATATTTTTCTTTTATTTGGTACAAATAATATGTTGCTCTTCTTGAGATCAGCAAACTCTGCCTACATATTTGGTTTATAGATACTTTTCTCATTGTCACATTAGGATTCTGTATTTAATATATTTTATCATGTCCCATGCAGGCTATTATAATTTCAACATTCATTGTATTTATACTTCCTGAAATTCGTGCGTCACCAGGTTATTCTTAAGCTTTAGGAGATAAGAATCTTTTGCCTTCATCCACTGTCTCTTTGACTCAATTTGTATTCATTTCAGAAGGTATCTTAAAATGGCTCTCATACCTCAAAATAATCATTTACTGCAACCTTCTGTATTTTCCTGACTTATTCTTTATCCCTTTCTCTTCATTCCTTGTCTTGGTCCTCATTTTTGTATTTTTCCTGTCACTCTCCACAGCTAATTGCCATCTCTTACATTTCACACACTGTTCAGAATAATCCTTTTTGCATCCTTCCTATTCAAAAGTTGTGTTCTGCTAACACTTTGCTACTCACATTTGCTGAACACTTCTTTTTCTCAGAAAAACAGAAGTCAAAACTGTTAATGACTTATCCTAATAACACTGGATAAATCATAAAGTCACTGTTAAGGACTAATCCTACTAATGACTCTGAAGTACAGTCATGATTTTGTTACTCATGGGCATTTGTAGGCATTAATACTTCTAATAATCCTGATCTTGAAAAATGATACTTTCATTGTAGGGCAGATGGGTAGCAGGCGTGAGAAGGGAAAGAAATTAGGAGTAAGAAAAGGGATAGAACAGAGAGAGAAAAATAATTGGCATAAAGCATATTATTTGTTCTGACATTTAACTGAGATGAAACCATTTAGACATAAAAAGCATTTAGTTTATTGGAGTGACAGCTTTGTGTTACTATCTCAGAATGACAGTTTGCTATACCCTTTCACTATTTCATTGAGGGTCTCAGTTCAAAACCGAAAGTTTTCAATCATGTGTTTTCAATAATGAATAATAAACGTTTTCAGAAAATAATTACCCTAAAATTTTCTTTATTGCACATCATGCAATGAGTTTCATCTCATAATAACATACTGGAAACAAGCAAACAAAATTCTGTATTTCACATAGCCTCCTACTTCTTCTACATGTGTGCATGAAGAGACTCACAGCTACCTGTATTCATAGCATCCAGAGAATCAGAGCTCCTGCAAATTAACACTATGTTAGAAAAGGTATTTGCTGAAAACCTTTGTAAACTAAAAAGGCAACATAATGTGTGAGCTTTGGAGCATCTCTCCAGTAATATGAAAATGCCAGCCTCTAAGTATGTATTAAGCAATTTATGGACTAGGAAAGACCATATCAACTGCACTTGGATTTTCAGGTTTTTCACTATAGATATGCCAACATAAACATATAACTGGGATATACTTTCAGTATAGACAGGGCAGTTATATTAAATTTTAAACTTCATTTGCATGTTGGTGTTGATGACACTGAAATCTGTTAAGTAGATGATAAACCTGTGCTTTATCATATCATAATATGCACTGGGTACTGCTGAATAAAGCAATGCATTTGCTTACATAATTTGATTGTTAGGACTAAAGCAAATGGGAGTGCTTTAATCCTTACATGTTTTTGTCAGCGTAAAGTGATAAGCTTTCTAAAGGCTTAGAACTATCATACACTTGATAACAGATATTCCTTGTTTCTTAGTTGATTTTTCTTTTTGTTTGGTACGTGACAAATTAATGTTCTTTTAAAAAAACTTCTTCAGAAATGCAAATATGTGTATGAATTTCATGACCACCATAAAAAAATTCTGTAAGGATTCACATGAAAATAGTAACTTGTGGTCTATGTTTCTTCTGACTCTTTTACCCAAAGCCCTTCTTTAGATAATGTTGAAGTGAAAATTGTGGCATTTACTTGCAAGTAACCTCAGCTGATTGCTTTGTATTTGA
The DNA here is from genome assembly GCA_013396995.1 of Dicaeum eximium. Taxonomy (NCBI): domain Eukaryota; kingdom Metazoa; phylum Chordata; class Aves; order Passeriformes; family Dicaeidae; genus Dicaeum; species Dicaeum eximium. Next base: position 587,452 of record VWZP01002089.1, on the reverse strand, counting down.
CTGAATTTCATATTTCTTTCCTTGCTTTAGGATTGTTGTAATACATGGAATAGTCAAGATACCTTGCTGGGAAGTAGAAAATTTCAACGAATAACTAATAAGCTTAAAGTATGCTGGGGATTCAGATGGTATCCTGATGACTTGTGTCTTCTCCATTTCATGACAATAAAGCAAAGGATATGAAAAAAAATACTAAGAAAAAATTTACTAGCTCTCAATGTGGGACTGCAGGCTCTTGGTTCTACACCTTGATAAAAGACCCTCAAATCTGAAGCAAAGGAAGTCAACTACACAGCATTAAAAATATTAAAGAGGGGTTAGAAATCCAGAGCCCTGAAGTGTTGGTATCGCTGCGAAAGCACCACAAAACCTTTTAGGAGCCAGATGCCTTCCTTCAGTTTTTAAAGGCTGCCAAATACTGGTCAGAAAAGAAAGAAAAAAAAAAACAAACAAAACCCCCAATAAACCAAACAAAAACAAGAGGAGAACAAGCAAAATCTCCTAAGTTCTGAACTTGCAAATTTTGATGAGATTTCTGCTTTATAATAGACTCATATTGACTTTATAGGTGGCATTCAGACTTTCTCCACTTGAATTTACACAAGGCAATATTTATAAATTAATGCTTGACTAAAATTCATTGAATAGTATAGAGCTTAGATTTTTTAAAGTAAAATATTTGTTGTGAAGTTCTAAAAAGAAAATGAAAGTAAAGTTGTTTTGAAAACATTTACAGATTGAATAAACTGCAGCCTATGAAGTGACAACCACAGGTCAGAGACAGGCACAGTGACTTCTCTGTTGTTTTGTGTTTTGGAGACAACACTCATGTCACAGCATTTCAGGCTGTGAGTGCAAAACTTGAGTATGCATGTATTTATTTATAAATGGATGAAGTATTTTCAATGACAATTTAAAATCAGGACATTCAAGTCCTGATCAAAACCATACAAAAGTCAACTGGAAGGACTTCTGTCTCTGGTTGACTGAAATATAGAATGCAGCAGTTTCAGAAGACCAAGGGAGTTCAAGAGCACTCACATACAATGTGTTTGAGGTTCAAAAGCATATTCATTGCTGCAAGGTTCAATTAATTATTCTTAGTTGTCAGTTTCAGACTATTGTCTGTAAACTTTTAAAAGCTCTGTATTTATGTAGGCCTTTTAGAAGACAGAATATGAAAAAGACTGTAGTCATGCTCTAAGTGGAGTAAAACATCTGAAAACTATCAAAACTATGGTAATTAAAAATATTAGTTTATCTGATCACCAGATGACACAGAGTTGTATATTCCCTCTCCACACTTTATTGAAATGAATTATGATAAATTGCAGCAACTTACTGACTCACATGCTTATCATTGTCCTTTAAGAAAAGCACCAGTTCCAGATATTTTTAAAGAAGTTATGTAACACCAGAGCTAGATTCTTGTAAAGAACCTCAACTGTCAGAGAAATGATTTAGCATATGCTGGATGTCAAGCTTGTGAGGATTGTTTAAACGCTTAAAACTCTTGGAAGCCATGGTACAAAATAAAGCATAACTGTGTGCATTAATCAGATGAGAAGACTCATTTTTTCACATATTTGTATGACATAATGAGAATGTGTTAACTGAGCCACTGTTTCACACAGGTCAATCCAAAACTGTCCTTAGGCACAATCTTGCAGTTATTCTGCTTTTATCACAGACTGAATACAGGAACCTATATGCTGGGATGCGAAAAAAAACCCAAAAAAACCAAAACCAAAAGCGCTCTGCATGCTCTTTTGAAGAATTCTACTTCATTTCCCTGGAAAATATTCCCTACATTTTCCATTAATCTGAGCTGAAGGGCCACGTGCATAAATAAGTGGATTTAATACCAATCCCTAAATTAATTCCAAGCAGTTATTTTACCTTCCACAGCTCCATAAAATTAATATGTTTTATTTTTTATGAAAGCATACCATTGGTTTTATGATTTCATCATCTATCTTGTGTTTCTGTGAAGGTCTGAAACTCCCACAGCAAGTGTTTTCCACCTTTATGAATGCCAGCTACTCATGACTGCCATATGGAGGCTTTAACTCTGGGTTTCTTAGTACTTTATAAGCAAGTAACACAGAAAGTTCTAGAATGCAGAGTAGTTCCTGTATGATCGCTGTTTGAGATGAACATGCTATTTGATTTTTCTAGTGTAAGAATCTTTCCTGACCGAAAGTATTCATGGTGTGGCTCTTCGAGAGCTGAAGGCAGCCAAGCTTTCACGTGGGCTACAGAGGTGCCAGGGTTTGCCAGTGGACCAAGAATAATTTTGAACTTCTAAACAGGTCCTAATTCCTCAGTAAATAACCTTTGTATCCTTTGCTTTGCATCCTGCTTGACCCATCTTCCTTCCTTCCTTTCCTTCCTTCCTTTCCCCCCGCATGGGAAGGAGTTAGAGATGAGAACAGCAACAGGCTGATGTGCTCTCCAGACAGTTCTCTGGTCTGTACAAGGCACTCAGCTACTGTGCAATCTGGGAGTGGTCTGGGAACATTTTGGATCATAGTGCATGTATTCACGTTCAGGCATCAATCAGGTGCTTCCAAATCTAATTACGACTACAGGTTTCTCATTTTAAATCTCTACACGACATCTCTCTTCCAGAAGCTAAATGCCAAGGAAAAACATAAACTGATGAGTTTTAACATTCTACAGACAGGAACTGTAAGGAGCAAATCTCAACTAGAAGGGCATGGAAGCTCACTGATGCTGTCCCATTAATATTGGTAGACTAACGTGGGAGCCATATTAACCAGGAAGAAAACCCAAACAGAAAAAAACCCACCTCCTCTCTCCCAACTCACATGTGATAAACCTATATCACTGGGTTTATTGTTTTATCTGAACAGTGTGGTTTGGCTAACAAGAGACAATTAAAAAAAATCTTTATGTAAGCCCATGAAGAATCGTACAACACACGTGCAATATCAGTAGTGTAATTTGGACACTTTTAACAATGTCTATGCAATCACCAAATATTTAGATTAGCAAGTAGTGGAATTCTTAATAAAATTTATAAAGCTACATATTTGATATTGGAAGATATCAACATTTGGCTTACACCAAAATATAATTTCTTAGAAATATTTCTTATATATTTTATCAGCTCTCCTTAATTTCCTATCATAGCTGTTCATGTTAGAAAATTGGAAGACTGGTGAAGTAAGTTGGCAGAAATAAAACATGTAATGGTAGAAAGACAATAATACTGATGAAATATTTAAGTTATTACTGTTCTTCTTGGATTAGATCACTCTAGGTTAAGCAACCTCAAGTAACTAAACAACTAATGTCTGTTCCATGACTTCTGTTTTTACTTATAAGTTGTCTTTTCTTCACCCATCTGAACAGCTATAGGTGCCCCATGTCAGAGCCTTTTCCAGGCTCCCCTCAAGTGTCCTTACTCCAGCCTTTTTTTCTAGATAGAAGACTTTTCTAGCTAGAGGACTACTATTCACAGTAATAAGTACTTTTTTAAACTTTGTATTTGTCACTATCATCTATTTCTGTATTGAGTTCTGGCATAAATGCCAGCACAGAGCACTTCAAAAGCAGCAGTGGTGAGGTCTTCTAACGTTTGAAAGGCTACTTAAATGTCTTATGAACACTTTTATAGCAATATCAAAGTTTTCGTATTTCTTTCAGGTAGATATTTATAGGATTTTCCAAATTGAAAGTATGTAACAATGGAAGTTTTTGTCATCTTCTGTGTTTTTAAAAAATGAAAAATAACTTTACTGTAAAATTATAGTAGAACTTTTTTTTTCTCCCTCAATTAATAATTTACCATGTTTAGAAGTATCACCCTTGAAGGTCAGATTCTAAAGAATGTATTTGTAGGATGGAATTACAGGAGATTCAGGATGTGTTTGTATTCTCCATACTTACTTACAAGCCTGAAATTCCATCTCAGTAATACTAAAAAACCAATAATTTAAAAAATAATAGATTGATGGTCTTTGCAGATGCAAAAGATGCATTGGGAAATGCACCTTAACAGGGAATGGGTACTGAAAAGGACAGGAAAATGGAGCAGGAGTCTGAAATAACATTGCAAGATACATTTATTGTGTGGGCTTCCATTAAGTCCAAGGTAGAAAGTGGGCAGGCAGGCTAAGCTGCCTCACTGGCAAATGTGAACTCTCACATGGATCTTCATATCTGGGATTTTTTGTGTGGGTTGTATCAAATAAACAACACAAAGTGAAAGTAAGCTAAGGAAGGGAATAGAGATTATACTACTCCTTGTCTTTCAAATACTTGTCTGACTTACTTAGAAGTTACATTTTTTTTTCAATCAGGTTGTCTATTTAAGTTTGATAAGGTGTCTAACTAAACTTCTCTTTGCAAGTACATCTATTGTAAATTGTTAGGCTTTGGTGTAAGTCTATAGAGCAAATGAAAATAAGCTAATTTTGAAAGTAACTTTGGAAATAGTGAGTTCTGTGGAAGATTTCGTACAACAAAGACTAGTGTGAAACTGAGATAACAATACAGTTTGACTAACATAAATAAAAAATAATAAAGCAAATTCTCTTTCCTTCACCTGTTCAAAGAAAATTCTGATTTTTTTATGCACTGCATATTTTAAATAAAGAGAAAAAATAGATAAATATGCTGACGTTGAATTTGGCAGAAGTCAATTAGATGTATTTTATAAATCATGTAAGAACAGTATTTTTATCATTAAATCATAATTTCTAAAACTTAATGCTTGACTTAGAGTAATTGTGAAGATCTGCATTGTTTTATCTGCATTCATTTCTCAACTTAAATAAGATATCCTTGTCATATGAAGCACAGTTGTCTATGGGACAACTCTTCCTGCATTAATGATGTTTTGAAACTCAACAGCAAAGGTTTCTGGTTTCTGCAAAACTGATGTCAAGGAGGATGAAAAAAGGTACTTCTGCTGGAAGTCAGTTACCTAGGAGTCATGCTATTAAAAATAGCAAACCAAACCAAACCAAACCAAACCAAACCAAACCAAACCAAACCAGCCCTAGCCTATGTCAGCAGTGAATAATAAAAAAAAATAGTGATGAGAAAAAATTACACTGGTCTAAAATAAAGGGTTCTGGAGGAAAATCTCCATATCTTACTACTAGTTTCCAAGTAATGGAATTTTGAATAAGTATGTCTTGAATTTACTGAAAGAGCACCTAAGCCATGGTTGATCTGGTATCCAAAGTTCAGCTGACACATACTCTTATTAAATTCTGTTTCTGTACACTTGTGTAAATTGATCTTGTTTAAAATTTAGGGATATGCCTTATTCCCACAAATGCATCCAGTGAGCAGCCAGAGAACAGCACAGGACCTATCAGCTCACAGTGTAACATCAGCTTTCCTATGGAAGGAGCATGGAAACACTCTGCACTCCAGATGCATGCAAGCAGTCATTTTCCCAAAATATGAAAATAGAATATGTGTTAGAATTACATCATCATTCAGTAACATTTTGTGAATATAGAACAAAAGAGACTATTAATCAGTAATTTATTTTTTGTGATTATGTCGGGCATGCCCTATGTTTACACATAGAAAGACAGCTACAAATTTTTGGATAGCAGTGGAATAAATGCATTCCCTACTGTATTGTATAGCTGATAAGTGAAGAGTAATCATGAAATTTACCAAGGTCAACTGTTGTCAGGTAGCAGAAATAAACATGTATTTTACTGAAAATAAAACAAAAGGTTTATATTGAAGCACTTGATTACACAAAATGCCTTCAAGTGATTTTTGATAATTGACCTATTACTATCTGAGGTTAAGTGTTGCTGCCAGCTGAGGTATGTGAGGCAGAAGAGAAAACACTCCAATCTGTCTGAGTCCATCCCTACAATGATCAAATAAATATGTGCCATGCCCCTTAATTTTTTTTAGTGTCAATTAGGAGGTGCATACATAAACAAACCCATGGAAATTTGTCTGCTTGCAAACTTGCTTGCTTGCAAACTCATCACCAAATGAAGATGTCTACAAAGCAATTGTGTGCATCTATCCATCCAGCTGCTCCAGAAATGTTAAAGAGCAATGTTTTCTTGCACAATCTGGAGCACAACCTCCTAGAGGAAAGTATTTGTTCTTTATTTCAGGTGAGGTAATAATAAAATTACTTCATAGGCAGGTTCTCTTTCCTGCTGTATCTTGTTCAAAGATCACTGTCTTTCTATTCTGCATTAGAGAGCAAAAACTAACCACAAAATAAAATGTGTTTTCCAACCACTGATTCTACACATGCTAAGAGAAAGAGCAATTAGTGCAATTTATGAGAATGTTTAAATAAGTATTTGTGTTACATCTGTATACCAAACTCAGAAAACTGGGCTAGAAGAATGTTATGACTGAAAATACTGTCAAAAGTCAACCAATTTTTAAAGGACTTCAAATTTTTACCAGTTGCTAATGCTATAGAACACACTTTTATTGAATTTCTAATCAGTGCAAATACCAGAAGTCCTCTGTGAGGTGGTCATGATGAGGGTAATACGCTGAAGAAATTAATTCCACTTCGCCTCTGCCAAGCAGTCACCTGCCAAGCTGGACAATGAGCAATCACTCAAAAAGTCTGTGGTTAGCCTCCCTGTGCTTCTCATTTTCTGGGCACCGACTGGAAGGTCTGTTATCTGAAATCCAGAGGTGTTGTAGCACAGAATGGGAACATACTAAACACTTTATTCTCATTATATACTCCAGACAACTAAGTTAGAATTTCTTATAATGGACAATATTTCCAGCTATTTTAGGCTCTGAAAGAGAACTGATTCTTATTCACCTTTTCACCTTATTCACCTTTTGTTGCCACTCATTTCTATTTGATGATCAAAATGCCTTCTTAATATTAATTATTATTTTTTAATTTTGCTAAACAAACTGGATATCACTAGAATGTAAAGCAGAAAACTTTTGTATATCTGTAATGGGGAATATGTACATAATTAGCAAATATATGTAAAATATTTAGTAACAATATGTTTGTTTGAAAAATATCTAGAAAGCATTTGCTCAACACTGTTTTAAGCACACGGGAAAACTCAGTCTGTTTTGACTACCTGACATTTTAAACAAACATGCAGAAAGATAAAATGAAATCCTTTCTTGGTCCCTATTTAGAGAAATGCATTTGACTAATTTAAATCAATGGATGCTTCCTGTAGTTTCACTTGTGTGAATTAAAAACAGGCATTTCTGAAGAAATCAGATATTGACATGTTAACTCAAGTGTCAAACGAAACAAAATTTTAAGTATGTTGTTCCCATTGCCATCTCTACAACAGTGTTCTACTTTGATCTGTCAGGTAAAATGATACTCTACTCAATTAACGTAAATAAGTAATATATTTAACTACAGAATGGTAGTTAGATCTGCCAGTAATTATTAAGAGTAGTGACATGATTTGATTAAAACATAAACCTTTATAATATTATGGTAAAAATTCCTCTTGTCACAACATGCTTTAGAAAGAGCCAGAGCTCTGTTAATGCTTTTGTAAGATACTATTACTTGAAGTTGTAGTTCACCACTTGTTTCCAGCTACAGAACGCATGCCAAAAATAACCTTGCATATTTCTGCATTCAGCCTTACTGAATTCATTGATGATCAAATGGCCTGACAGTGAAAGCAATTAATTAAAAGAGCATAAAAACTTATCCGAGACAAAATAATTTTACTGCACATCACAGTATTTTAAAAAGAGGGTTCTTGACCTATTGACTTTTAGTGACTTTAAAATTGATATTACCAAGAGCTTATGAGCATAATTGGTACTTTTCTCACTTTGACAGATGTTGGGAGGATTTTACAGTAAATAGCAAGGACAAAACACGTGGCTACTCCTGAGAGTTTTATGTCTCTCACTGGTAATCCTTACCATTTAAGGAGGACCATTTAAGGATTTTATGAATTGCTATGTTTGTATTTTGTTTCCGTGTTCAGTCACAATAGCTGCTTTCTCCATCTCTCTGCTTCTCTTTTTCCTTACACTGTTTGCTCCCAGTTTGCAGGTACTCCAACATTTAGAGGCCTAGTAATTTTACCCATCTTTTCTTCTGCAGATGTTGCCATCTTCCTGATAAAGATAAAAGCACTCCAGGTAAACAGTTTAATTTATCTTTGATGTACTGGAGTTTCATTAACTGAATTATGATTTTGTGAATTAAAAAATTTGTCCAAATATTTTCTGGATATCAATATGTTTTCTTTCAAGCCTTGCACAATTTGACGTTCATCTCTGTAATACTAAATTAATTTTTACTTCATTTTTTTCCATAGCTGTCATATAGTTCTGTTATTTTCATATAAGGTCAGTTGGATGCCCAATACTATATGGTTTAATTGAGATGTAAACTAGAAGAGAAAGTGCAAGCACAGCAGGACTGAGCAGTGAAGGCAAACTGCTCTCAGCTAAGGGTTAGAGCTTTGGAGGTACAGGATAGAAATAGATATAAATGCCCAGGAGGGATATGGGAAAGAACTGCAGAATCATGAGATTTCAATTTTTGAAGCAACTATAGCTGCTTTTCACCTTGGAATAGCAACTGATAAGAAATGCTACTTTGTGGGCAGTTGTTTATATCAGATCACTGTGGCTGATGTGTGGCCTCAAAGAGGCACAAAGACAGTGAGCAACATATTGCAGGGCAAAGCCAGTGTAGATCACAAGATCTGCATATGGTAAAACCAGTTGTCCATCTCACAAATTGTACAGGATAGATATGTGTTATATTGGCTTTAAATTGCACTTGCATTGTTATACTGTCCTAAGTGACCTGGGTTTGAAGTCTGTGCCTGTTTAAAGATTATGAAAATTACTATCAGTGATTTATAGAGAACATTTTGTGTGGATGGAAGAAATACAGCATTTAATCAGGAAATTAGACAGGAAAGAGTCTCAAATTACTCTTATAACAGCCAGTCAGAGTCACTGGAGAAAAGGTACTGTTTTATATTCAAACTCTTTAGCCATATGATGTTAAGACAAAGTACTGAAACTGGAGATGCCAATCACAATCCAAACAAAGTCTAAGAAGAAAACAGACAAGATGGCTAAGTAAGGACTTGTTCTAACTAAAGAGATGTAGATTGATACAACTGTATGCAAGGAAACCATAGTTTTCTATTTCCAAGGACTGTGTCATATTTGTGTGAAGGAAAGGTGCAAGATAAAGGACATCTATCAGGAAAGAAATACTTGGTCTTGTATATGAAGGCATAACTATTTGGAAGATGGTCATGCTCAGCCACTCATTAGTTTTCACACAGTTATTTAGTTTTAAAAATTCCATTTTTAGTCACCATGTATTTTTGTTTGGGTGGGGAAACTGGGCACAGAAGGAAGCACCTAGAAATTGTTAATATAATGCTGGATATTTTTGCTAGACTTGTATTGGGAGGGAAGATGCTAATCTACCATGAAGCTTGTAGTCAGTTAAGCTTTTCTGGGTACAGCAACCCTCTTTTTTGTGTTTCTAATAGAAAACAAAAGGCTTTGATGATTTTATAATTACACAATTTATTACTTTAATTAACATCTATTAAACATTTGGCTAACTTAAGTAGGTGGTGAAATACGTTTACTGTAGAAGAGATATGTGTTTCAGACAAGGTAGTTTAAAAGTCACAGAAAGTTCAGACAGTTCTGCAAGTTTCATTACCATAATCGTTGCTATGTTTTGTCCAGTTCAATATTTTTTTCAAGCATACATCTTTCTTTATAGGGACAAATTAGACCTGACTCTGCTTGATAAAATACAGAGGAAGGAGAATAGGCTAATCATGGCTATCTCCTGAAGAGAAAAGTTTGCTTTTTCCAAGCAGAGGGAACTCATTTCCACTTTACTTGCATTCTGCAATTGGTTCTCTAAAAAGAGTAAAAATACATGGAAAATAAATGCCAAAAAAAGCTTTCATGTATGCAAAAAATAATACCATTAATTAATTAATAATAACTTGGATTATTCATTATTAAACTGAATTTTATGTTCCTTACGTAGCTATGTAAGCACTATGTAAGATCATTGTACCAATCTTGCCTACCACTTGCGTAGCACGTTTGAAAATATTTATAAGCCAGGATGCTGCTGGAGAAGAGACTCTTCTCACTGTTTCTCTCATTGATGTTTTGCACTGGAGCAAGCTGCTGCTCAGGTATTTGACATAGAGCAACCTGGCTGAAATTCTGAGTTATTTCACAAGGTCTGGCATGCCTGCAACAGGTAAGGAGTACACGGTGCACTACAGTGAGATTATATATAGCTATACACTGTAAAGCATAGCCCTGTTTTATTTGAAAACCTGCCAAAGTAACAATAACAAAAGGAAGCTTTCCTAAATAATAAATAATCCCTGAAGATAGATGGGTAAAATTTCATAGTTAATTCCTAGCCTTAAAAGCAAAATTGCTCAACATTGCTTTTTTTTTTTTTTATCTCAGTCCCAGTGTTACGAGAGACAAATTAATTAAACACATCAATTTATGATGGTTTTTTGAGGACAAAAACTATTCTTAATAGCAATGCTGCAGTTTTAGCAAACTCAGTACATTGTGAAGTTCAGTGGCTGGGATTGGAGGATCATGTCTTAAATGTCTAGATTTTTTACTATGTTTTCAAAGCAGTGATCTAGTTCTTAAGCTATGTGGTTTAGCTACTGTGTTTTTACTTACTCCTGCAAGGTCATAGAGAATAGTATGCAATGTTAAATTTCACACAGCACATGATGAAATGTCAAGGCTATTTAAACTGTTTCAATAAAGTGTTTCTGAAATTTCCATTTCAAAGGCAAATACAACAAAGAATATAAAATCTCCTTGGAAATAGTTGCGTTTTGAGAAGCCTGGAACCCTTACTTTCTCTTTTGTACTGTAGGATGACAGGATAGCACAGAAGTACTTCCCCACCTTCCTAATTTTCTTGCTTTGCAGAAATTATGGTGAGCAAGAAAATTTCAAATATTATTTTTTGACTTGAATGCATTCAACACAGTACCCATCAATACTAATTTGAAAGGGGTCGTGTGTACATCTGTTTTGTTTAAAGCATGCCTGATATTATAAAGGACAAACAGCTGTTAGGACAGGGGATAAAAATTTGCAAGCTCTTTTTGTGAATTTTCTTTCCCCAATTTAATAAAACCTGTGATGTTAGTGGTTTGTGAATCCTTTATACACTGAATACTCTGCATGAAATTTTATATCACATTGTAGTTGACGATCCAAAGTAAAGGATACAAAACATTCCCCAGATTCTTGGGGACTATAAAACCCAGATTTATGTCCTTGGCACCTTCATGCAATCTTATAGTGACTCACATCAAGCTGTACAAGAAAATTTTAGTTGTGAGTGTTTTGATTTAAGAAATTGTCTGGCTTTTTTCATGACCTCAGTTTAGAATTCTCCCAAGAGAATGTCCAGACACAAAATCCCAGATGTCCCCAGTGGTTTGGTGGAACATAACTGATGCAATGACCAGGGCATTGTGCTGTTTTCAGTAGTCTATTTCCTCTCCATTTGCTGATGTCACACTGAGGTGTCAATTAAAGATGATATGTGCAAATCTTTTAGGTTGATAATGAGATAAAAGAAAAGGTTGCAAAACGCAAGGTCATAGCTCCACAATTAAGGATGAAATAAATGTAGATGATTTATGGAGGAAAAGCAGGGAAAATAGAAGTGGAATGTCCTGATAAATTCATTCACTTAAACACATCCTGCTTAGACGTGACAGAACAGCCCCTCTGTGGGGTTGTACAATACAATTTTGTGCACATTACCTGACACATGACAAAGTGTTTCACTGACAAGAAATGGAGCTCATTCTGAGCTGGAGACATACACTTAACAACAGATAACTGCCAAAATTTCACTCCTGAGTTAGTTAAGGTACTCACATACAGGAAAAGATGGAGATAACACAATACCCACCCTGCAAAACGTATTGTCAAGGAGATAGCTACCAAGCAGTATTCACACACAGCTCCTCCTCCTCTGAAAAGTAGAATAGGAATGTAGGAATGAGTGAGAAATACCATCCAATAATCAGAAACTGTAGAAAATAAGTGGGATCAAGAAAAGGGGACAAAATTCTTTCTTCTACAATCCAAAATAACTTGGCTAAATAAGACAGCCTCAATTGATCCCTGTTTACTCTCAGTCAGGTCAACTGGCAGACATGGCCTACTTCATACCCACTAATTCCTATTCTAGACAAAGACTGGTTCAGAAGAAAGAAATTTGGCTCAGTTTTGGCAGGCGAAATCCTTCTCCAAAGAATTTAGGTAGAATCCTTAATTGGTTTGGGTTGAGAGGGATGCTCCAAGGTCACCTCGTTCAAAACTCTGCAATTAGCATCATTCTACATCTTCAAATAGCTCAAGTTGCTCAGAGCCCTGTCTAATGTGACCTTGAATATTTGCAGGGATGAGGCACCCAGCTCCTTTCTGGGCAACCTGTCCAACATCTCACTACCCATATCGTAAAATGCTTATTCCTCTTGTCTATCCTGAAACTATCTTTTGGTTTAAAACCACTAAACCTTCTCCTATTTCTTTAGTGCCTGCTTAAAAATCTGTCCTCATCTTTCTTATATATGCCCTTTAAGTATTGAAGATCTCCTCAGAGATCTCCTTTTCTTCTCCAGGCTGGACAGCCCCAACTCTTTCAGCCTTTGCTCACAGAGGGGTGGCACAGCTCATATTTTGTGTCCTTTCCCCAGACATGCCCCAACAAGTCAATGCCATTCCAGTGCTGAAAACTCCGGAGCTGGATGCAGCACTCCAGGTGATGTCTCACCAAGATGAAGTGGAGAGGCAAAATCCCCTCCGTGCCCTGCTGCCCAAACTGGTCTGGATGCATCCCAGGACACGCTTGGCTTTCTGGGCTGTGATCATCCACCAACATCTGCACATCTTCCTTCAGCAGAGCTGCTCCCAGTCTGTTAATCCCATGGTACTTATGGATACTGGGGATTCAATAGATTAGATTAACCAAGTAAATTGCACAGACTAACATCTTCAAAGTCTCTGCAGGCCCTCCGAAAAGAGTTTTGCTATCTTTTTTCAATAGGCAAAGTGAAACTAGAAAATAATTTCCTGCAGATGTTGCTAAATACATTCCAAGCACTAATTGACCAGAGCTGGAAGAGGGCCCTGAAAAATGTTCTCTGCATCTTGTGCTTCAACCTGCATTCCACCAGGGACTCTCTGAACTGTTTACTGCCTTCCTGTGGACAGGCCTACCTCCCTGTCTGAGGACAGCTCACCTACCAAGAAAATCAGATTTGTCTTTGGTAAACAGTACAGGTAAACACCAGATTCAGGCACAATTTTTAGTTAGACTGGTTAAGGGAACTGATGAAAACAAAAAAGTTTTTGGGTGCAGAACCTCTTCTTCATACCACATAATTTCTTTTTTCACCTGATCAGAGGAAAACTGTTTCCCCTCTGAGTAAATTTTGCCTCACTGACTTTATGCCATGTTGCCTGCAACAATATAATTAACCAAAAGCCAAAACCCCCAGACCTGGGTAAAAAAGACAGCCTGACTGAAGTGTACTGTAAGTTTATAGCACTCTCAGTTATCACAGATGTTTTACAATTTATCTACTGTCTTTTTGTCTAGGGAGCATGGTGGGCATAGAAATGTGAATTCAGATATTAGGACAATCCTTTTCCCCTCCCCTTCCCCCTTTCCTCTCAAACGTGTTTTGTGGGATATATCCTCAATTTTCTATTTTGCTTAAACAAATATTGGGCTCCAAGACATGTTTGATTGCCAGTTGGAGACTTCACCATCCTACATATAAACATATCAATGAACTTTTAGTTTAAATTCTACATAAAGTCATAATTATACATTAATCCTAGAACTTTCTCATCAGTTTAATAACTTCTTAAAAGAGGTGAGTGAAATGATGAGGTGAGTGGCGGAATCCCCAGAAAATATGTTGTCTTAGGGTGACTTTATGATGCTTGTATCTCCAAGTTTGCCCTAAACCAGGATATATGTATAGAAAACATTCTAACACTTATAAGGGAAATGCAAGGTGAGATGACTTAAGAAAATAAACCCCCAAATGAATAATCATTTACATTAAAACATCTGCATAGTGTATCTATAGCTGTAAATAAATACATGTATATACACATACATAGATAACTATGTGCCTATTCATGTATACCCCTGTGTCTTTATATGTACATTTATTGTGTATGTGCATACTGACATAGGCCAGATATTTCTGCTTTTCCTCATAAAACCCAGTTCTTCTATTCAATAGCAGTCAAGGTAGGAAAGGTTTTCAGAGTTTTTAATCCTGAATGTGAACCTTTTTTGTCCTTCCTCCAGCTTTTCTACTATAGATAACAAGACGTGCATGTCTTTAAGAACTCTCCAGGTAGCTGATAGTCAGAGCTTTTAAGCTGCTCTCATCGTGTCCTAGAGTTGGTGTGTGACTTTTTCCTGTCTCTCTTGTCACCTGAACACCAATTTTGCTTTTTTGTTCTGATGAATTTCAACCACTTGTGAATAGGATTTTGCCCTTCTGGGATCTTCTCAATTACCCCTCCCTCCCTCTGCCCCTCCCATACAGCAAACCTCACTGCAGTATTTGAAGCCATTGACACACTGTTTCAGCACATATTCACTTCTCTGCACAGAAAATCCCTCTGGGTCAAGAGTAAGACTCACTGTTTCTTTTTTATACCAAAGAGAATTTTTAAACTCTGCAGAAACTGCAATTTCTGAAGCAAGGGCATAAAAAAATGTTCACTGCTTTCTGAAGAAAGCCAAAATGTGAAAGAATATGACACTTGGATGTTCTGGATGGTGTTTTTCCTACAGGTTTTAAAACTGTTCATACATAATAAAGCAGAATAGAAGATGTATAAACTCACTATTACTCCAAATGAACTTCTGTTTTTACAAGGCTGAGGATGAAACGTTGAAAAGTTTGGAATCTACAGTAGAAGACCATGTGAAGTTATGTTACCATTTCAATTTTTATAGTTACTGTTTTTGTGATTGGGAGTCACTCTGGAAAAAAACTTCTATTTCTGTTGTGCTCACAATTTATTATTTACATATACCTGTCAGGAGAAGAACAGCAACAAAGTGTTGGTAGTAATAATAAACTATTGTATCAGGTTTATAGCAAATATATGTGCTAAGTTCATCACTGTGTGGAATATAAATGGCAAGAATAAGGATTATTGAGTTTCCCTTTCTTGGTATTTAAGTGGGTGGTAAACTATGCATCAAACTGCAAACTCTTGGAACTACTGAAGCAAATACCCAGTTCAGTTACTCTCATGTGCAGCAACTTACTGAATTTGGTCCATAAATAATTGACATCTACTACCTTGAAACTTATCTCTTTACTTGGTAAAAATTGTTGCATTTCAGGCAAAATAGATGGGGATAGGAATGTTTTTGGCAGAGATGATGAAGTCCTTCACAACTCAGTATAGATACAGCTGGCACATACTGTGGCATTCTGAGGAAGGTCAAACAGGATTCAGTTTTTTTGCATTTTGATCCATTTCTATCCTATATAAAGGAAATAACATTTCTTAATGATTCCAGCTTTGCTTTCAAAGGCATTGGCGAACATTTTCACTCTGACATTCTCAGCACACCTTGAACTCTAGCCAATTGTTTGATAAAGTCATAAAGGCATCATATCACCACAGCAGTTACCATACCTTCTCCTATTATGCAAGAGAGAACCTTCAGTTTAGCTAAAATTTCCAAGATAATTGTATGATCTACAAATTATGGATCAGCCAGATGGGGTGTCTTGAGATACAAAACACCACACAAGTGCATAAGAGCTAAGTGGCTCACCAAATAAATGACCTTTGATTGATTTTTCTGATCTTTATGCAACCCATAAACAATACGAGATTAGGACCTGGAAATTCTGAATTAGTTCCTAGTATATCCTGTGAACTCTAGCTCATCAATATGATTCCCAGTCTTCTTCTTGTAAGTACAGGTTAAGGACCCTTTCTTCAATCTCTGCCTAATGCTGTTGAAAATCTTGCCAGTGAAATGAAATACCTTTAAATATATTTACCTCCAATAGTAAATATCTAATTTCTATAAGTTTTGCAACCTAAGCTGATTTTGCTGATGAATAAATAGCTTCCCATCACGATAAATATTTTTAATATAAGACATATTTACATCTTTTGCATTAGATTTCTCACTTGAAGAATTACCATCTAAGAATCATGAAACATAGATTTATAGAATACACAGTGTATTTTAATGTATATACAATGTGAATTATATAAGTGGGAAAGGAAAGATCTAAAATTCTACTGAGACTCATGAGTCATTCTGTATTGAGCCAGAAGCTGAGCATTTAAATGAAAGCACAGGGATGTTAATCTTGTTTTTTCCAGAGGTGATCTTTATCTTTCCTTTAGTTTGTCCACATCTCTGATAAGAGAGCCAGCAGGAGTTTTACTGTTTCTAGGGTAACAGCAAAGGAAATAGAAATATCATAACTGCTGCCCTATATGTGATAGTCAATTTGAAATACTGCATTTCAGATCCCCACACTGAGCTGTAAATTGCGATCTCCACTGTGTCTGACAATAAGTATATCCCTAGGTCTATATTAGAAGAAAAAGAAGGGAAAGGGAAAGAGAAAGTGAAAGGGAAAGGGAAAGGGGGTTTGAAGATACAGAGGTAGATAGATAAAGATAAAGGCTTTTATTTGCTTCTTTGTTTTAAATCTGTGAAATTAATGTATTTTTATTTATCAAGCAGAAAATTTTCTTTCTTATTTGATTAGTCTTACTGTGTTTCCTAATGTTGTTCATCTGGGAGCCTTGCCCGTGTCTGAGCAGTCTTCTTTCCGCATTATTGTAGGACGAAAGTAATGAAAAGCTTGATAAAAGTGAGTTTCCATGTCCTTGGCAAAAACTTTATGCTTTAGATGTGCTGTTGGGATGACAGTTTTTTCTTTCTTCTTGTAGGAATTATTCTTAGAAGCAACTGCTCTGTAGCTATACCTTAATATACATTATTGTATCCTTAATATTGTCACAGTAAAGGCTGATAGGATGTGCTGCTACAGGTTAATGTTTTTCTGGGGCTCTCAGTCTGTTGTCTTCTCAAGTTAACCTATTAATAACTTGAAACTGACGGTAGGAGAAGAGCCACTGTGCAGCATTTGGAAACCCATGAGTTACTGGTAGAGTTACATGAAATACATGAGTTACAGCAGCAGGAAGGGGCAACAGGGATGTAAAATGCTGAGCTGATGCTTGAAATTCCCCTGGCACCTTCCTTCACCAAAACATATTCATTCCTAGTTGTTACATTGCATGGTGTTGTATATTTGTGTGATTGACTGTCTTGGTAGTTCCTATGCATTTTGATAGAGTTCAGCACGGTATTATCAGAAAACTTTTTATATAGTAATGTGTTTTAAATGAACAAGTAATGTATCTAATAATGACAAAAGTATGGCTCAAGAAAACGTTAGACATGGGAGTGAAGTGGAGGGTTTGACACACCCACAGTCACAGGACTCTAAGGAAAGGTCTGTTACATGGTGCCACAGTAAGTTTGAAAGTCATGGTACTTATTTTGTACACTTAGTGCATATTTAGAATATCTATTTTAAGGATGCTTTTTAAAAATATATATTTAGCACATATTCCTGACATATTTAGTACATTTTTCTGAGAATTACTGTTACAGCCTGGCTGGGCTCATTAAGGAAGAGAGACTGGGCACATGGAAGTTGTAAAGTTTGGTAGAAAGAACTGATAGTGACTTGGGAAAAGGAATAGTGCATATGAGGAAGCATGACTATATAAGAGGGAAAAAAAAAGACATCTTCTGAACTCACATTAACAAAGAGGACTCTTTTTTTGGTTGAAGGTTTTTTTTCGTTTGTTTGGTTGATTGGTTTTTTAAATTGTTTTTGGTTTTTTGGTGGTGGTGGTATTATTTTGCCTGTAGGAGCTGGTTTGGGTTTTTTTAAGAAAACTTTTTTCAAAAAAAAAGTGAGAAAGTGTATTTGAGAAGTGTATTTGGTTTTGCCATATATAAGGGATGTAAAAATTTGACAGTCAGAAGCTTGAAGCTAGGGTAAGTAAAGAAGAAGTGAGAGTAAGATAAATTGCATGCCATGAATATGGTCAGCCTGCACAGTAGATCCCTTGAAGATGTTTTGGAAGTTGTGCCTTCTAGTGGAGAAATTAGACTTAAACAAAAGCAGTGTATTAGGGAGGACCTACATGTGATGAATGTGCTTTCTAGCTTAGACCATGATTTCAAATCCTGCTCAAAGGAGCAGGTTTCTGTAGAAATAGCCTAAATGGTAGTTGTATTTCATGCAATTCTGCCAGAAAATCCATGAGAAGTATTTCCTGGGTTTAAGCTTGATGAAGCAGCCAGAGATATTTACTAAAAAACATCTAGTGCCCGTGGCATGAAGGATTTTATGATTCAATATGAGAATAGCAGTAAGGGGATGCCCAATTGGAAGCATTGGCAGAACTTGTTTAGGTTATGTGCTGTGAGGGTTTGGATGATCAGGGGCTCAATGAATGACCTGTCTCAGCAGCCATGTATCCTTCATAACCTTGCAGAGCAATCTAAAAATCCTCCTGGAGGCAATGTTGCAGTCATGTACTTGAGCAGAGGTTAATTTATTTCTGTTATTCTTAATCTGTGCATTCATTCCACATAATCTCCTAATGACATTAATAAATGTTCAAAGTTGTCTCATCAAAATACTGCATCTTAAATACTGTTGTTTAAATTGCAAAAGCAAGAAACAAAATGTGGGGAAAGGACTGGTTATAGAATGTGGCTGCAAACTTAATTTGGTTGCTTTCTGACTATATGAAAATTTATTCATTAATTTTGTGATCTCCTGCCATATCCCTTAGTTTTGATCTTCCCAGCATAAAGATGCTCTTGTTGTGGAAGGAAACTCAGTTTAGTTCCTTGAAATTCTTTCCACAATCAGAATTTTAGAGAGAAATTTTAAGATTTTTATCCCTATATCCAGCTTTACAAGAAAATACTTGAAAGCAGATTGACCATCTTCAACTATGCATATAAAAACATACTTTTGTTTGTGGGAGGATTTGAAAGAATATTTAAATAGTTTAAATATTTGAAAAAAATTAAATGGTGTTATGGGTTTTATGTGTAGGTGATGACAAATTTTCATGGCTCTGCTGCAGGAATAAATGTTGATGCCATCATTTGTGCAGGTATTTATTGTGCAAGAGAAGCTGAGTTGAATTTAGTGTTGTTCACTCAGAAGAATTTGTGGAAATCATGATCCAAAGTAGTATGGTTATTGATAGATTATTGTCCATGTAAATTTCTGCACAGGCTAAAATGTCCACTGTTAAATTACATATTTATGTGCATCAAATTCATCTTTACAAAGAATTGCAAAGACTTCTAAAAAAGTGACAGACATGTCATGTATGAACATGACATTGTCTTAGAGTAAACTCCAAGGTTTCTGTAGTCAGTATATTTTGACATGGAAAGCTCACCCAGAGCTGGCTAGTACAAGTTATTTGATACAATACCATTTCTTTTCCTCTGTGTGCTCTGCTCTCTCAGTCTGGTGAATATATTTGAATAATATATTTCTGAGAGATTTTAGTGGAACTTACATTTATTTTGTAAAAGAAAGGGATTTCTGGATGCTTAGATCAGTTAGGGGTCAAAGTACAGTGAAACAATAGGACTAAGATGAAATAAATTTTTTCTCAGATGCCCAGATATGTAACAGGACACTTGTGATTCCAAACAAAGTTAATTGGAAATTCACCTTTCTCTTGAATGAGATCAGAATTCAGTTTAAAAATGTAAAGATACAAGAGAGCAGTATTGCATCTACAGAAACAGTTCTTCAATACCTGCTTCTTTCAACCTATCTGCCATATTTTTTAAAAAACAACAACAATAAATACCAAGTTGTCTTTTAAAGGCCAACAGAATAATTCAAACTATTTTTCCTGCTAACAGTGTTCAAAATAGAATATCAGGATCAGAATATCAAAGCCACATAAAGACAAAAGATATCATATAATAGAAATATTTATTTCTCTTAAAGCTGCAAGAGCTTGATGAATTTTCTGAAGATTAATTACATGGACAAAACATTTCAAGAGAGTGTTTTTGTTTTCTCCTAAATTTCCTTCATGAAACAAGAGATAATGGTTTTAAACAGTCTACTACTGATGTCAGCCAGAACTATCAAATGTTAGTCAAGAGTTTTTATCATCTTTGACCTCCTTTTCTTGTTTGATGTATTGTCTTTAAAAGGATTATATAAACTTCAAAATACACAGTTAATATCGATCATTATTTTAAATAGTGGGCAGTGGTTGTAACAGTGCTCTCTTGTATCCAGCTTATTTTGCAAAGAACTTTGCACTCATCTACTGTAATTAGAATATAGTGAAGCATTTTCTTGGCATTGTGCTTAAAGTGACTGGGGTAAGATACTTCAGTTTCTACATGCTGCATGGTTCAAGAAAGCACATCTATAAATATTTTCATTTTCTCTAGATCAAGAATTAAATGTGACTTCAAGACTGGAGATTCAGGTATGGATTCTTTAAGCATAGTTTTAGGTACTTAAATTCAAAATTTGAAGGACCAATACTTGAGGTAGCATTTAACTTAATGGAGTTGATGAAGAATAAGGCAAAGAGAATCTTTATTAAGTTTAAAACTTTATGGCATTGTTTTAGAGTTGACAGGAAAATGTTTCTCTGAGAGCCCTGATAATGAAGTTCCCTTCAGCATTAATGTTTACAGTCCCTGTTTTATTATTTATGTGATAACTCACAAGATAATTATTCATCACAAAATCCCAATTAATTCTTAATGCTTGGTGCTGTGGGTACAATAAACATGGTGTATCTATTAGGCTGATTTTAAATCCATGCAAGAGTAATGAAGAGAGCATTTAATAACAATAAGTAGGTTAACAATAACATTTACTCATCAGAAGGACTTCCATTATCTCAAGTTGTTATAACCTGTGAAAAAGAAGAGATGGAACTGGATGTAGGATTTCAAGTCTGAGTAAATTCCATTGACTTTAATGCTCCCTTGGGCCAAATGAATTATTAGTGAGATAACAGCAAATTAAGAAGGTCCAGAGCACTATAAAAGTTGCCCCACTTGAGATTATATATTAGCTTTCATTTACCTGGAGGTGATTGTGCTGTGGAGACAAGCAATTGGTTTTGCATATCCACTTTCTCTTCCCTTTCTCATGAGTGTTTTGGGACAGAATACTTTTGCTTTGTTTCTGTTGACAGACTACTTTTATTTTCTTTTGATTATCATAATAATTGTATTCAATTTCATTAGTCTAAGTCAAGCCCTTAAAAATACATAGCTTTGTGTGTTTGTACAAGAATGGGACACAAAATTATCTCTGACTTAAGATATCTTTTTCAAGTTGTCATTCTGCTCTTCTCTGATTGGAAAACCCATTCTGAAACTTTTTGAAAAGTAATTTGGAACTGGTTGCTATTGAATAAACAAGACCATGGACCAAACAAGCCTATGGAACATAATATTCTATGAACATTATTTAGTGGTTTCAAAGTTACAATGCTAGCACTGAGCTGATGGTTGATTTAAAGGTCTCTTTTCCAACCTTGTTGCTTCTATGATTTTATATCTCATAAACATAACCATCTGTCCTAACAAGGTGTTTCCCCATTCTTTGCATGACCCTCACACTAATAATTGATTGTTGAATATTCCACCAGGATCATTTTCTGACCATATTTGATACATATATGGATGAGTACTTAAAGTAATTTAAATATTTTTAAATTTGCTGCAACAGAGCTGTCAGGTTTTATTTTTTTTAACAGTAATCCTTTGCTTATTTTCTAATTTCCTTTCTCAGCAGGTGTACTGGTTTGGCCAAGAGTTGTTACAATTACCTGTCAAAAAATCTCTATTTAGCATTTCCTGCTGTGTTGCCCTCACAAACCAGGCAGTGCAACACTATAGGATGTCAGTGGTATCCAAATAATATTAAATACATCAAAACAAAACAAACCCCAAAAACCCAAAACAAAACAAACAAACAACAAAACAAAACAAACAAAACAGCCAAAGAAACAAAACAAAAACAAAACAAAATGCAACCAAAACAAACAAACAAACAAACAAACAAACAAACAAACAAATGAAAATTTACCAACCAACTAACTAACAAAAAAAAAATGCAACTGATGCATTTTTTCTTCCAAATGCAAATATGAAAATTTTTCATCAAGGCAAGTGTCTAGAGCAGAATTCTACTGCAGCCTGAAGCCTGGTGAGGTTGGATTGTTGCATCCACGGTGTCGTCCCAGAATAAAAGCTTTTCTCTGAAGCTCCAAATTGCAAAGTGACCTCTTACTCCTGCACCCTGTACAGTGATCCTTGTTCAACACTAGCACCAAATGACTCTCTCAATCCCAAAGGAAATATTCTGTGAGCTCTGTAGAGGGCATCTACTTTGCCCTCCTGGAGCAGGTACATCAACAGCTCAAGACTGCAGGAGTAGAGTTTATCTTCCCTTATCCCCCTCCTGTTCTGGCCCAAGAGGCCTCTGCAAAAAATGCATGCTAAAATTTTCACAATGGTCTGGTGATGGTCTACAAAAGTTTAGAGAGCTCCACTGACTCCAGAACACAGATGTGCCCTTTGTTTCATCCCTTCACTGGGCTCCCCACAACTCCTGCTGTGCTGCTTTCTGCGTGCTCCCAGCGGGCAAGTCCTGTGAAATGTGGAAGAGTCTTACAGGAGACATAAATGGAAACATGGAAGGTCTCCCTCTTCAGTATGTCATCTTCTCAGAAAGCTGCTTTCTCCTGTGAGAAATTTGAGTCTCTTGGTTCTGTTTGTCCAGTATGAAAAATGTATTTATCATCCCTATTGTATAAAAACTCATCTGTGTAATAAAGTTTATTCCCTTGACCCTGGCCCTCACTTTTCTCCTCATGATACAGATGTGTCATATAAGAAAAGGTATTGATTTCTGTACTTTTTTTAAAGGGAGCTTTCATTATGAGTTTTTTTAAAAATAGTTTTTATTTTAATAAAAATATTTTCTATCCATTGAAGTATCCTGTCTTCAGAAATGCATGTACTTCCATACTTGGGGTTTTTTTATTATGGAAACTCTAAAGTGCTTTCTTTTCCCAGACCTGTTATTTTTTTAGCTTCCCCTCTTGAAATCTAACATTTCCAATGTTCCTTTGATCTTCTTACATCTTAGTCCTGGCAAAGAAAAAAAAATGCCAGTGTTCAGGTGATTGGAATTTTCATTTGCATTTTAATGGTTTCTTTTCCAGTGGGTCTGCTTATGTATCCCTGAAGAGCTACAAAATAGAGCAATTGTTGCTCAAATGTTACTATTAAAACAAAAAAAAGGGTAATAATTCAGATTTGTTGCTATATGGTTTTAATAGGCAGATTTCAGATCCTCTCCATGCCAAGTTTTATGACTGCTAATGAATTATACATACCAAGAATAAGACTATTTTATAATGTCTCCTTTCTTTCAGCAGTGATTTGATGAATTTGTGGAAGTGTTGTTCATTTTGTGAGTTCCTTACAAACAAATTTCAACTGACTGTGTTTGGCTATTCATAATCTTTTTATTTATAATATCTTGATCAGCTAAGAGGGATGAAAGGCTTTCCACCTCTACATGTGTTGACAAAATATTTTATGAGCAGGAAATCAGCACTTCTGCAATCAATTGAAAAGCTCCATTATTTTTTCTTTCTTGGAGATGACAATTTTTTTACATATGATCACTTAGATCTTGAGAGGAATAACCAGATGGCAAATTTGCACCAGAACCTATCCTTCAGAAAAAGCTGTGAATAGGGATGGGTGGAAAAAAGGGAATGGAAAACTTCAGAAGCTGAATAGTTTTTAATACTAATTACTGAGCCTTAGCTGTTGATTTCCCTATACACGTTGTATTAAGAGTTATCTACTGAGGGAAGTTATTCCATGGTAAACTGGGGTGCAAATTTACAGTACATTGGTTACTCTGCATTAACTCCCTGTGAGGAAACAGCATGAGGCAACTTGTTTTACCTTAAAAGTGCCTTGCTTAAAGGTGCTCTTTGTATGGAGGAGTTAGTGGACTGTAAATTCTAGCCCAAGCTTATTAACATTAAACTGTCTGAATAGATAAAGCCTTATTTGTCTCACATTAATTTTCAATCATCTCTGTATTAAAGACTTGTCATTGTTGATCTTCTACAGTCATAACTACAAATTCTTTGAGTTCATGCCTGTGTTTATACAGCAGCTGGTGCATCCAGTGACTATTGATGGTCATCCTATGATGGTTCCTCATGATGATCCTCACTTTTTATGAAGGACCAAAGGTGGGTCTAATATATAAAGGAAATATAATAATAAGTGCTACACTTTTAGGTGTGTTCCTTCAGAGGCAGGAAAAACTTGGTACCAAGCCCTTGTGATGTTATATGCCTGGAAGTTTGAGAGCTAGCTGAGTTACAAATTAAGCACCCAAACTCCTTCAACTTGAGAAAGTTGGCATTGCAGCTTGTGCCTGCCTCAAAATGTAGATCATGAAGAGCACCCATACACTTCTAAAGGGGCATGATTGTGGTAATTGTCAGTGATTGTCTTCTAGTATTTCCAAAGGAGATTTGGAGTCTCAGTAGACAGGAAGTCCATTGAGAATGATTGGGTAATATTTGCCACTGATTACCATGACTATTTTTGGAGCAGATAATGAGCTGTGTGAATGATGAGCATTTGTAGAGCAGGTACAGTTTCCAGAACTGACATTTTTGAGCACTTGATACTTTTTGCTCTTCAGAGTTCAATAGATTATGAATCTCCACAAAGTTTGTCAGTACATGGAAGTTAAAAAAAAAAAAGAAGCTAGGCATGGTTTAAAAATTATTTCAGTATGAATGTTTTTGACAAAGAACTAGGAAAAAGGGAAACAAAACTTTTTTTCCTATTCCCTCAAAGGGATGGAGATGGGGTTTTCTGTGAAACAGAACTGATTTTATTTTTGCCAAAAATCCCATATTCAGCAAAAATAGCTTGGATGAGTGGAAGGAAATAGACCCAGGTGGTGTGTCATGACTGAGTCTGAATTTAAAGAATATTAATGTTTCACAGAAAATAATAGCACAAAATATTTTCTTGCTTAAAAATACATATTTTCTTTTCTTGAGGTGTAATGCTAAATGTCTATTGCCAAAAGCTATTCAAATATTAATTGTCTAACCAGCGTATTTTTCTTTCTGCCTGATTGACTGTCCTATAAAACTTTTGACATAAAATAGGAAGTGTTTTAAAAAAAGGATTAAAAATTCAATTCCAGGCCATTGCATTGAGATCCAGGAATGACACATGCTTCAAGTCAGCGTGGATCCTGACTCATTGTTTGTAGCTGAAAAGAATCATATAGGCTTTGTGTCTTAGTAATATTCTAAGAAGATAACTAATAAGAAATAACGTATATTGGTAACCTCTCTAGAATCACTTTCATTTTCAGAGAATGCTCTGGGCTTGACAGCTCCAGGAAAGGGCAGGAGCAGACAAAGAATCTAATATAAGTCTGAACACTGCTTTGCTGGCTCTTTTTTTTCCCCTTCTCAGTATCTGTTATAAGTAAAAATAGATTACCATGGATCTTTTAAACCCAGAGCAGACATTTGAACTGTCATTTTCACCTCTGATTTCCATCAAGGTATTTTACAGGCACTCAGTAATGTATCCTGTATATCAAGACACACACAAA
>VWZP01002089.1:504071-561572 GCA_013396995.1 Dicaeum eximium | reverse complement strand
TGGTGAGAGGCAGCGCGCTGCACTCTTTGTAGTCCACAACTAGGGAGTTCAAAAGCTCTAACAAAGGACTTCTATGCAGCCCATGCTTTCTTCTGCTACTTTTATTCTGAGCAAAATGTATTCAGTTAACAAAGAAATGGGAAATAGTGATCTTAAAACAATTTTCATGCCAGAAACTGGATTTTTGGTGGTATAATGAACTGATGTCCTGTAAAAGGTCGAAAAAAATTAGATCAGTGAAAGTATTTGATGGCTAGGAGGAATGTAACTTGTCTGTATTTATACAAACTTTTCCTCTAATAGGACTGCCCAGTTACTTTAATATAATCAATAGGAAGAGTCAGACACATGATGAAAACTTATTCCATTTCTACCTATGTGTATGACATGAAAATGGAGAACTACAGTTTAGATGGACCATTAGAAAACTGTAATGAAACCATCCATTGAATGAACAAGGACATGAAAATGCTCAAGTTATTAATTTGGTATTTGCACAAAAGATTCTTGGGAGAGGTTTGAAGTAAGGTTTCAGAACTAGCAGGTCTCCTGATGATTTTTTCTCCAATTTAAGTCCAAGACTGGGTGACAAGTGAAAGATAATAGCAGTAGATAATTGACAATAAAATAAAAAGCACCTGCAGGTGAGATACATACAATTTATTATTAGCAAATCTGTCAGTCCATAGAGAATCCAAGCTGTGTTCTCCTCATCAGAACAGGGAAATGGAGCTGTGGAAATGTTTTACACTCTGCCCTTACATGTGTCATTTCTTGATGAAAGGCAGTGGTCATTTCCTCAAAATTGATCTACCAGCCTTAATTCTCTGTCCCTTTGCTGCTCCATGCTTTCTCTGTTATTCCAGAAGGCCTGGTAGAGATATTTAAAAAACAGCTTGCAATTTGTGATCTCTGCCCTATCACTCTTGAAAGCTAACTGTATTTTTTATTACTTGGTTATATACTTCCTAGGATTATCCTCACACTAAAATGTGGAGAAATCCTTATTACTAGAAGTCTGGATTTCAAGGATTTGCCTATCTGTTTGTAGGGGGAAAAAAAAGAAGGAGATTAAAAATCACATGAAAACAAAACACTGAAGGGAGAAAAAGTAAATGAGGCTGAAACAATATTCATGGTTTAACTTGGGCTTTCTTTGTTAGGACTAATTGTTATTGCCAGCTGAGAAGGAAGTGTGTATTGGTTAGAGAGCCAGTGCATACACCTATATTAAAAATAAGAAATGTTTTTCATCTCCACAGAAGTTTTTCATACTCTATTGACCTGTCCATGGAGACCTGTCATTGAAGATACAATTCTTGAGTATTCTATTCCAAAATCACAACCAGTAGAGGACAGTGTTTTCAAAAATATCAGAAGAACGACCATAGATTGTTGACTGGCTGATGATACCATTATACATGACATTGCTTTCAGGTCAACATTTCTGAAAATGGTAAAACTTTCTAGGGAGTCAACTGGTCACAGATAGTACAGATAAGCACTGTGGGCAAAATGTAGCATTTTGTTAACTCTCTAAAGTCTGTCTCACTAAAATGCTTCCTCTGCTCACCTTTAGACAAACAAAAATATGTAAAACAAGTGATCCAGTCATTAGTAAAAATATTCTATTTATAGTTGTGTATTATCAATCTTTTAGAGGTCTTTTTGCATCTCAAGGTTAGTCTTGCTCCAGAAAATTCTCTAGAAAGTTGTAGTGTGAACTTTTTAAACAGTATTTTTCTCCATTTTGTGTATCCTTATATGGCTTTGCCCAGGTCTACAAGAAAATAAATACATGCAGTAAGTGTTGGGGATTCTTCAGAAGTGTTGGGGTTTTTTTCAGACGAATAAGAGCTCACACACACACATACATTCACACACACACACCAAAAAAAAAGGCATTGACAATAGAAACAAATTATGAAATCTGACAATGAAAATAAGTAGAATTGAGATAAAGATCTACCATGCTTTTTAGTAGATATACTACAGCTAGCAGATTAAAATTACAATTTACATGAAAGATCAAAGATATAACTGTTATGTGTTTTGTTACACATGTTTTGTTAAAAGCAAAACTAAATTAAACAGAAAACCTAGTAACATGCAATTAAAATATCTGCAGAAGGCATTCTACAGTGATGATGTTGCTAACAACAAGCTGTAAGTTGTGTCCCATACATCTATTTAAAAAAAAAAACAATTACTTCTAGGAAGTTACCAAAAGTTTCTTGTAATTTGATGCTATCAATTCATCAGAGCATAAAAATACATTTGAACTACATGACCTTTATGAAATTTGATTTGGTTTTCATGTTTGAAATTTAATCTATTAACTAATTTTGTTCTGTGGAAAATTGAGTGGAAAGAGCATGGGGTGATCATCTTTAATTTTTTTCACTAGAGGCATTAGAATAATTTGCAGGAAAGTCTTTCCCTTCAGTATTTGAAAGTTAAATACAGACACGTACTTGTGGAAACAAGACTATTCTTACCTGCAAACTATCTCATTCCTCAAATTAATGCTGACTTCTTCAACCATGTAAATTCATCATGTTTAGAAATAATTTCTTGCAAGCTTTATGGTAGCAGCATATTTTCTCCTCCTGTCCATCGGAAGAAAGCTCAAAATAGCTGGAACTATCTTTTCAACCACACTATGTGGGATCTCAAAATTACTCCACTTCTTTCTGATCCTCGGAAGCAAACTCAATTCATTTTGACATGTTGTCAAAAAGGTCTACTTTTGTTTTCAAGAAAAGCAATGGAGAGAAGCAAGGCTCACTAGGAAATAGAATTAGTCCTCCACTCATTCGACAACAATCCTGAACCTGCGATCACAAGTCCCAAGCAATGTAACATTACTGTCATAATCATAAGAGAAATTCTGTAAATCTTTATTTCCCTAAGAAAAGAGTGAAGTAAGGAAAATGACCATGAGAAACAAAAACATTTGGGTGCACTGCATATTAATTCTAGACAGTAGCATCTTTCTTAACAAAAGCCTCAACCAATTTTTTTTAAATTTATATTTCTATTTCTGTTTTTTATTTAATTTTGCATTCATTATGCCAATGTAGAAAGCATAGCTCTTGCTATATCTCAAATGCAGGTTTGATTTAAGAACAGTAACTCAGTATATGAATCACAAGCTAAACTCTCTCCTGTGACCTGAAGACATCTTTTTTCCTCCATTAGATTTTCGTTGGATTTTTTTTCAGATTTTAGAAATAAGGCTGAATTATGAGGAAAACCTCCAGATTCATACCAAATAATTTGCAGGATAGTTTTGTGCTGGTAGCTTACTATAATTTTTTTCAGAATTTCTGCCTTTTCAAATGTATTCTGAAGCACATTTATGACATGATTTATGACATCTGTCACTTCCACAAGCAGACCCATGGATTTAGGGGGGATTACTTCTGTGAGCAAATGCCACCTAAAGTGCAAGATGCCTATAGAAATTAGAAATAAGCCTCCCTAGTGCCTAACTAGTCACTGAAAACATTTCCTATATAACATTTCCGGGCGTATGTTTTAATTATTTGACATATCTTTTTGCATTGTAAATGCTGAAGGACCTTCTATTTTTTTTTTTCTCCTCAAGATCAAAATGTTTCTGATACTCTCATTCCTATTTTATGGATTACATAGTATTACATAATAATAATATATAAGTAAGACACAGATCTACACCCATGTTTATTGCGTTATTCAATTATTTAATTTCTTTTGTGATAATAATTCTTTTCTTCATCACATATTCCTATTGTTTCTAAACACTTCAAAAATCACCATGGTTGTAGCCTTTGAAGATGAAACTGCACAGCATTTAATAGTTTGTAATCTCATAAGATTTGGGGAGTGTTCTATACAATTTGCATTGGCATTTTGCACAGCAAGCTGACAATTATTAACAATATATTTTTCCCTGTCCTGTTTGTGCAGCTCTGTTATTCATAGAGGGTTACAAGTGAGTTAATTTTCAGAAAGAGTGGTTTGAAAGAGGTCTGGAGCTGGGCTGTTTATGAACACAGCCTTTTCTCTTATTTCTAATTAGTGTGAAATGGCTCCAAACAGGAGTCAGTGCTGCAGGAGTCTGTGCTGCACAAAGCCAGCCTTGTTAACGGACACAGAGAACAGTTTGTTTTGCCGAATAAACAACTTTGTCATAGTGCTTTTCAAAAAGAATATAATCCAGTTTACCAGCTGCCCTCTGAATGTTGAATGCTGTTGATGTGCATCTGGAGGTCTTTCTTAGGGATTAAAAATCTTTATTCCTATTTAGAGTCCCAGGCCTACTTAAAGAGATTCAAAAGAGAATCAGTCATAAAAGCACTATTTAAATTTCTTTTTCAGCCGGTATATATTTTTTTTAATTATGGAGTTAAACTGAAACTTAATCATTGCATATTTTTCTTAAACTTTCTGTTGTGCCTTGCATAGCTACAAAATGATACATGCTGGCGCATACTGATTCTTAATAGCTGAGGAAAACACATTAGAGTAGGTCTTGGTGTAAGTTTTGAAGTGAAATGTTGTTCTGCTCTGTCTCAAAATAGGTAGTGGAGATAGATGTTCCTTCGGAGCTTATGCAACAAAGCAGGTTCTAAGAATTTTAATTTTCCAAGAATGCCAGACCAAGCCTTACTGTCCTTTCTATAATGTTGCATGTGGGAATGGATAGTTTCATCAGGCAAGGAACACCTGAAATTATGCATGCAGCTGCCTTTGGTGTTGACAACAGCATTGCTATTAAAAGGTAAAGCAGGACACTTTTGTATATGGTTTCTTTTCTCAAACTTGTGCAGGGTTGGTGGCCTTGGACTGCCCTGTATGATTTTAGTTACCTGATGTTGATCTTCAACTGTAATCATCCTGCAGTCTGAAATGAGGAGTAGCTCAAAGGCATACCTTAATGCTAGCTAATGATCTGAGAGCTTCATTGACAATCTCCCATTAAAGAAGCTTGAGGCAACAAGGGCAGTAGGAAAGCAAAGGATATGTGAGTGTGAACACTGTTAGTAGCAGGGATTTGTGTGCACTCCTTAGGATACCACTTACACTTTCCATGTCATTAACGGGAATTTTCCTGTTCTCTAAGTGGAAGGAGAAACTGACACTTTAAAATGTAAAATTACTGGTGTAGAATCCTAAGGCTCAGAGATGCAGCTGACAGAAAGAAAAAAAAAGGTGAAGATTATGCTATGAGAACACTGCACCTTGTGTATCGCTTTGCAAGAAATATTTCTCACAGTAGAAGGACAAAAGAACAGCAGTGTGTTCCTCCTGATCTCTTCTCCCAGGCACTGTGTGTGCCATCATCTATCTTGCCTTTGGAGTGTACACTGCCTACATGGTGTAAACAGTGAAGAATACTCCTGAGCCTGAGAATTTAGGTGACCTCCACTGTTTGAGAAGACATTTTTGGACGTCATGAGATGTTCTGGTTGTAAAAACTATGAAAGCTATGGAAAGATAAAAGATTAAATACTGCATGGAAAAAAATATTTCTTCAGTGCTTCTGCACTGAAATTGAACTGAAGTGAAAGGATCTTTGTCCCACCCATAAGCAATGCTTTCCTTCCTCAGTATAAGTAGATTCTGAGGCTGTCAAGTATGATGATAATAAGCTGAGGAGAACATACTTTGCCAAACAGTTCAGGTGTGACTGTTGATTTATTAATTTTGATATGGTATCAATTGTCTCCCCTTTTGTCTTTTTTTATTTATTTCTTTTTACTTGCTATCTGTACATCCCCCCACATTCTGATCATTTGTGCCTATCAACATAGCAGTAAAGTGGAAGGGCATAGACTCAAAGATCTACAATAGGAAGAATGATCACTGGAGTTATGATACCAGAATGTAACTCTTATCTTGATGGATACCTTTGAAAGGAAAATGTCACTTGTCTCAACCCTGCATCTTTTTCCGCTTTGGAAAGTACAATTTCAGCTGTATTTTCTAATTTGGTACAAACCTCAGCTCAGAGCTGTGCAGCTCAGAGCACAAAATAAGTATTTCTTTCTGGTTGACTTACCAAAGAACTAGGTGAGCTTGTTAAACGTGTAAGCATATAGGAAAGCTGAAATTAAGATTTATACATATCATAGAAGTGTCATTGATTTGAAAGAATGAATATAGCAGCTGCCTCCCTTCTTTCCCTTTCCTTTCTCGTCTTAGCATCAAACAGAATGCCTTGGGCTTTCAATTTTAAAGTCTTAATAATATTAAACATGTGGCTTGTTTACTTTCTAGCATGAAGAGGGTAAAAGTCAAGAACTAGATCTCTTTAGCTCTGTCAAAGTGGAAGAGACACGACATGAAAGAGTGTCTCTACTTAATGCCCCTCCCTTTTCTATATGACTCCCTCACCTGTAGTTAGCCTAATTAAACTGAATAGGGGACTGCTCTTAATTGGCTCCCTGCTCTATTAAGTAATGCAGATTACACAATTGAAGAAATTTTAATTTCTTGGAATCGAATCTATCCTCTCAATGGTGGGCTTTGAATTATTTTTTTTCCTTGGTTTTAAATGTTTGTGTAAGACACCAAAGACCCTGAAAGATGTCATAGAGACAGATTAGAAAATAAACATTTTCCAGTAATTTATTTCATTAATTCCTTGTTTTCTCTATGTAAAGTGTGTTACAAGATGAATTAGAAAGTTGTGTCCAAATTCAAATTTCTGAATTTACAGGCCAGATCTGAATAAGCCTACATTACGCCTTGAACCATTTTAACTTAGAGACAGAAAAACTGTAGTTAACCCAAATATTGAATTTTGTGGAGCTCTATGTCTTGCAGTACAAACTGAGTGAGGTTGCAATATTAACTAGTATCTTCACAGTCAGACTTTCAAAGAATTTTGGGCACTATTATTTTCCAATCACCTTTTCCAGTGGTCTGCAGTGATCTGATTTGCAATAATCATAGGATTTTATATGAGAAAGTACTCATCTGCTTAAGGCCATGTTGTCCAAGAGCTACTGATACAATAATATTACCCAGTTCATGGAACATTTGTGGGGACCTTAATCTTGTATGATTATCCATTTCCGAACTTCTCTATACATCAAGAAAAAAATTGTGTTGAGTCCCACTGAATAACTCTGGGACAAATAAGAGGTTCTCATTCTAAGATTGGGATAGGTAATTTTTCTAGTCAGCCTCTGTGTTTGAAAACAGATTTAATGCTTTCAGGAAGACTTTATTAACATAACTTATCATTTCCACAGCAATATTCTGTAATGTCTAGCTGGTGATATTTTGATGTCCAATGCCTCCTATTAAAAGAATATTCTCTTCCCAGGCCATTAACTATGGCCTTCTATCCTCCTGCATTATAAGGACATTATTTTCCTTCCTCCATTTTCTTTCTATATGTACTGTAGAAATGTACATGATATATGTATATATCTAGTCTTTCAGTAATGCAATCTTTGTCACTTCTTTCTAAGGTTCAAGAATAACTGCTACTGCCCTCAAGGCTATACAAAAGCAGGACAATGACAACAAAGGTTACTTCCATGGGAACCTTGGAAGTCCTCAGGATATGGAGGAGGAAGAAATACCTAGAACAGATGGCTGAAGAAAATTGCTAAGGAAAGGTGAAATTGCTGGTCTTTCAGGAAAAGATGGAAATCAGCTTCATGGAGAAATCAAGATTTCTGTGATAGGGAAAGGAAAAGAGAAGCAACAGGGAGAGGAGAAGGAGAGTTACTGGAAAAGGAGGAAAACTTCACTAAAAAAACATTTTAAAGGTCATAATGCATGCTACTGTTTAGCAGCATCCCTAAAAATCTGCTGAGTAGCTAAGGGACCATATACACTCTTCCCCTATATTTTGTGTGTTGTGTGCTTGCATTATTGGCACTCACATTCTGTATTCAATGTTTCAGAAATAAGTGATACAAAATGTCATAAATGTGTCTATTTCACATAGACACATTTCACATTTCTATTTCCTTTTTCAACTGAGATACTTTCAGAATCATCTATATATGTAGGACCTTAAAATGAAGCACCTGTGAAAGACTACAGTCCTTGTCTTTGCCCTGGTTAGCAATTTGAGATTTTTGCCATTATCTGAGTGAGGAAATTTCTTTGAAAAAAATCCCCAGTGATTAGGATTACTTTCCAAGTTTCTTCACTAAGCTTGAAGAGATTTCTGAAAGAAAAACTTTGTGATTTGATAACATCATTACTGCACTATGATTTTTATTTCATCTGTGGTTACTGAATTTCTAATGATATAACTCTGAATAGGCAGAGTATCTTAAATTTTTCAGTGGGAGATGAGTGGCAAAACACAAACCTTCTTGTAGTTTTAAGGAAAAAAAGTACTGTGATTGGCAAAGGGAAGACATTTGGGTTTTTTTTTTTTTACAGTGAGAAAGATTCTCTTCTGCTAATAAAATTGCCTGTTAAAGCTACATTTGTATTGTATCATTAAAAAAACTGTGTAGAGTCAATGCAGTAACATTGATCTCACAAAATAGTTTGACAGTATTTTTGAAGTTTGAAGCCATTAAGTGCTCATCTGGTTTGTCTCCTATGTCATCTTTGTGTTAAAGAATAGCTTAATAACACTTGCATTTAAATAGCCTTGCAGGGATTGTTAATAATTTTAAATATTCTGTATCCTCACTGAAATACAAACTCATGTGGAACAAAAGGTGTTTCCAAGCAGAGGAAAGAATATCAACTAATATGGGAATCTATCTCCAAATGTGTTGTTTATATGTACAATTAGTGACTGACATTTGCAAATACTCTGTGTAGCTTTAAGTGAATATGAAAATATTTTTCACTAAATCCTCTCTTCCTTTTTGAGTCACCCTTGTGACTCAAAAAAAAAAAAAAGTCACCTTTGTGACTCAAAACCCTCCTTCCTACAACCAGGTTAACTTTGGTGCAATCTTTTTCTCTTTTATTCTTCTTTAAAATTCTATCAATCCTCTTAGGAAAACAAGCAAACATAATCCCTTCCTCTAAACAAAGAGTAGGATGACATTCCTCTGTGTTTCTATAGATCCTCTTATTTTCATTTATGGAAACTTCCTCTGTCTTCTAAGCCAATTTTATCAATCTGCAGAATTCCTTTATGGCTGATATTTTGAATAACATCTTTACCAATTCCTTGGTAATTTTTTCTTCAGTTATAATTGCTCTCGTTCATGCAGCCATATATAAAAATTAAAAACTGGTTTGGGAAGAAGGATATTTGTGATGATATAATTTTCAGATTTGTGAAATGGTACTTGCAAAACCAATAAGTAAATACTCTGAAATTCACAGTTTAGAATGATGTCTTCACTGTTTATATGGTGAATCTGAAAGAAACAATTGCATACTTATTTCTTTTTAAAGGGGACATTACGCTGTGCTCACTGTTTAGTTGCTACTATTATGTCTTCAAGTTAAAAGCAATCAGGATGGAAACCTTGTTGTGTGACATATTTATGGCAATGCTTTTCAGCTAGTATATATTTAACCCAGTTCTGGTTTGATGCTGAGTTACAGCCCATGAATGGAGCAGTAAAAGATACATTAAAAAGATATGGAGATTATAATGAAGAGGTAAAAGAAACTAACTGC
The DNA here is from genome assembly GCA_013396995.1 of Dicaeum eximium. Lineage (NCBI taxonomy): Eukaryota > Metazoa > Chordata > Aves > Passeriformes > Dicaeidae > Dicaeum > Dicaeum eximium. Next base: position 551,966 of record VWZP01002089.1, on the reverse strand, counting down.
TTAACAGGTGCAAGACTAAAATAAGTGCCAAATGAAAAATCAGGCACCCAGGACATTGTCAAAAAATCCCATATTCTGGATCACTGATTTTGTAGGCATTGTTTGATATGAATATATATAATAATTTGCACCCATACCATGCCAAATGAACACAAAAAACTTATTACACAAATTATTATATTCACAATACTTGAAGTGTTCTTTGCAGTTTTCACTGGTGCTAAATTATAGAAATTCTACTATTTTCTGAGCTGAACAATGAGTGAGATGCATATTAATGGAAAACTATCTTGGCCACAAGTAATCTGGAAGGTAGAGAAGTACCTGATCCTGTTATAAAACTTTTCCAATTTTTTAATTATTTAAGTAAAAGAGGAATTCTCATTGGCTTCGTTTGTTCATCTGCTTTTTTATCACCACTTCATTTCAGAATGGCCTAGATTCCCTTTGTTAGAAGAAAGCATGGCAAAGATGAAGCCTGTAGTATAGAGTGGAAAGGAGCCTGGAAGTCTCCTTTCTGCTGTTCTGAAGGAGCTTCTGAGACAAGAGAACATCTTGTCCAGTCACAATTAGTGGACTTATAAATGTCAGGTGCTCTTGGGAGCATCGCCAATTTTCATGGGGTCTGCACAGAAAATGAGCAAAAAATAATTTCTAACCTTTCCTAGTGCGAGTCATATCTAACCTGTAGTATTTTGTCTCACTTTTGTGGTAAAGGCACACAGTGTGTTCCTCTGCCAAGCTTTCAGCATTGATGCCCACAATACTCACAATTTGATTAATGCATTGGCATGAATGAAGCAGACATTAGAGTTCTTTTCTGTTTATCCAAAGGCCATAAAAATTAAGGTGGTGCTATTTTTTCTTGTGAGGATCTACTGCTATGGAGCATGGTAAAATAACAAGTCCCTGGTGATTGTCCTGATTCATCCTGTCTGTCTCAGGCACAATAACTCATTACAGAATCTATATCCATGATTCATCTTTCTATTCTGATTTTTCCTGAAGATACCAACTCCATCACTAGCAGTTCTTTATCTTCAGACAATGTCTCTTTCTTGTGCGAGATGTGAATGCCTCCAGAAGAACAGCACATCAAGCCCTAAGTGATCAGAGATTTCTCCTCTTATTGTTCCTTACTTTCTTTTTCATTTGCCCTGTAATAACCTCATTCTCTTTTTTCATTCTCTTGCCTTTTGTAGCTTCTTTGCTTTCTCACCCTAGTTACTGCACTATTAATCTCTTGCAACCAGGAAGGACCACTCTCCCATTAACTCCCTTTCTGGATTTCTCATAATGCCCACACTCAGGCATTTTGCTATATTTCCTTTTGTCAAGGTCTTTTTCTCCCTCAGGACATCTAGTCTGTCTTCATCCATGGTTGTTCAATTGCTTTTGACAAATTTGATCACATATTTCTTTGTGAAATGTTGCCCTGTGGGAGTCTCACCAGTACATCTCTCCTCTTTCTCAGGTAGTTCTTATGTAGAAAACTGATCTCCCATCACTTCTTCACAGTGCTTTTGGCTCTCTGCTCTGTGTCCTTGATACCTACATTTTGCATGGTTTTGTCTACTTAAATACCTCAAACGATTGTCTCTGTGATATTAGTGCCACAAATCAGACAGCAAAAGCCAGGAGGTAAAAGGGAAGAAAATCTACACTCTAATACTTGCTATCATCTAAAAATGTGAAGATCTTGTCCGGAAAAATCCAACCAAGCAAAACACTTTGGAAAACCAAGATTCGAAAATAATTTTCATCAAATATTGTAAAAAAGGTAATTTATTGCCATATTTCCTGCTGCCATATTTTCTTAATTTAGAAAGTTTGAACAAAATTGTAAAAAAATAAGCACTTATAAAAAGATAATATAAAGCAAATTAATGAATTTTATCACCTTTTGTGGAAAAAAGCTGGACAAAGAAAGAGTCTAAGCCTGTAATTTTTAATTTTTAAAGAGATTTTCCTTTAAAAAATATTGGGAAGTGCTAATATTTCTTTTTGGGAGCCCTCTGTTCATAGAAAAAATATTGTTGTGAAAGTAAAAGGGAAAAATTGTTACAAAATTAAAACAATCCGGATAACTGTGATTCCTTTATCCTTTTGTCACTTGGCTTGGTTTGTGTTCTGATATGATTTTGATAACTAATTACATTTTGGTTACTCTTGCAATATCTAAATTTCAGTCTCAGGTGATATGAGAACAAAACATCTGAGGTAAACACGACTTCCAGACGCTCAACCCTTTCGAGTGTCCAAGGCTTGCAATTTTGAAATCTCATCTCTACAAAGAGAACATTCAATTTTCTGGCTTTTATGCTCAGAATCAAGAAGCAGACAGGCAGTAAAAGGAGCTTAATGTTCTCTGTGACAATCTTTTCCAACTGAATTTTTCTTTAACGTGAATGAATAGCCTGTTTTTCTTTACCATTAGTATTATTCTTCATATCAAGAAGTGCACTGCTGGAAAACAGGCAGTCAAGCAGACAACTAACCAAAGGAAAACACATCTATTTCTATATGTATCATAGTAAAGTAGATTCTTTAGCTTACAATATTGCAGTGTTGTGTGCAAAAACAGAAAAAAATCAACAATTTTTTCACAATTGTTGAAACCCCATCATCTAAACCTTATTTCAGGAAATACTTGCAATAATAATAACAACCATCCTTTAGCAGATGGCTGAAGAAATTAGCCAGTAAGAAGAAAATACAAAGACAGCGAAACACATTTGCAAGTGTTTAAAATAAGGACTTTTAATAAACCATCCTTGTTCTGTAAGGTAGTGATTTTTTTTTTTTTTTTTTTTTTTTTTTTTTTTTTTTTTTTGCTATGGCAAATGGAAGCAGAATTTTCTTTACAATTTTGATGTGATTCTGTTACCATTACTTTAATGTATGACAATACAATTTCTGCATTTATGGATGAGATACTGCAACTCTTCACCCAACAATGTTTACCCAGGAAACAGAGTTAGAAAAATTTCAAAAAGACCACCATCCTCACCTTTCTTCATACACACTTTTCTAAGACTGCTAAGGACCAACTAAATCTCAGTGTATGAATTTGTACTCTCTATGGAATTGTTTCTGAGTGGGAATTGCAAGGGCTGTCTCTTTTAATACCACATCATAGAGGAGATGAAATTATCATCTTTTGTTAATTCTTTATTCCATAATTGGCAAAAATAAAAAGCACTTTTTTGACAACCAAGCTCCTTATTTGTCTGAGCAATCTGGAAAATGAATGAACTAGTAATGAAGCATAATCTGACAGATGATGGCAGGAGGTAGGACTAGGGAAGATGATTCTTAGCATTAAACCCCTGTACAATCCTGCCTCAATAACAGGTAATTAATCAACTGGGCCTAACATACTATCTGATTAAAACCTTCTTTGCTAAAATGGTGTAAAGCAAACCACCAAACTGAGTCTGAGCAGAGAATGATATAGAAAGCCTACATGTTCCAGAAGCTGCCTCCCAAGTCTTACATCTGGAAAATAAGTAATTTTTTTTTCTCTAACAGTCTTGGAAATTAGAACTACTTCATACCTTACAGGTTTCAGAAGGTTTGCCTTGAATTTGGAGAGGTGAGGAAAACAGAGTTAGGATTCTGATATCATTGTTTCCAGAGGTCAAACACTTGCATCTAAGATAAATGGCTGAATTTTGAATGTAGTCAAACCACCAGAGTCTGGACTCCTACAAACAGCAAGAGTACGATTCAGAAAAATACATTTGTGAATGGCTTGATACTGCTTCCTGAAATCACATTGCAACCATAGTAGAGCAGAGACACATTTTATTCTTCCATCTTAGCAGAGTTACAGGTACTGTGTCAAACTGACGATTGCAGCAAAATTTGTGGGCTTGTATAATATAAGCACCATGACAAAATGAGTTGGGATTCAAAACTTCCATTACTGATTAGCAATGGAAAATCTCAGCTATCAGTGCCCAAGGTATTATTCCATTTCCTAATCTTGACAGGCAATGCAAAATTAATCAGTAACTCACAACAGGGCATGAACTCCTGACTAACCTAAGTTGAATATTAGTATGTTGCAATTTGGATTCCCACAGAAGTTCAGGTGAACCTCTTTAGTCTGTAAAACTATTTTGGATGCTTTCCTTTTTAATTTTTTAATTTATTAAAATGTTCTTCTATTTCTAGCAAAGGAATACAAAAATAGGAAGTGATGAGATGAAGAGAAATCAATTGATTTTCTTTATGAGATTCAAAACTTTGGGCTTTTGTAGAGCTTAGTGTGAAGTTTTGGGGCACTGTCATTGATAACATACAGCTTCAGCCATTTCTTTTGGCAGACAGCTTCATGAGATAAACAATGGAAGACAAATTCTGCCTCTACATCCAGACAACCTCATCAAATCAGAAAGAGATAAAACTCACAACAGCCTGTAGAACTTGGTAACAGCTGTGCGCTCACATTGAACATGCATTAGCTGGTCTCCTTGGACCCAGTGTATTCCCAGGCTTTAGGTCAGCTTAACCTTGAAGTTTAGTTGTCCTAAACTCAGTGCAAACATCAAATAGTTTTAGGACCGTGAATTTTGCCCTTGTGCTATAGGACTGGTTGAACCTCATTCCACTAAAGTTCTGGTTGACCGGACAAAAGAAAATGTTTGGGGGGGCAGAGTAGGGGTGAAATGAGACACTAGATGTGATGCCTGGGAGGTGTGGCAACCTGAAAATTATCTAGGTTGCTCTGTGATTGATTGCATCCAGAGCAATTGAGAAAGCTGTATCTTAAACAAACTGTTTTCAGACCAAACAAGGGGAAAGGATGGCAAGAAGCAGATCCTCCACATGCGGAGCAGAGCTTTTTTAGTGCTGACTCTCCTGTTCTCATGGTGAGACACATCTGCTCAGTCACAGGGTCAAACTGTGGGTATATACCTAGGGGAGGTTAAGGACCACCAAGGACACTAGAGCACCCCCCTCCCCCGACTCTTCTGGGAACTTTCCATCAGTAGATTTTGCATGCCTCATAGGGTGGCATCAGACATGAAGAATTGTCCCCCTAAGGAGAGATCCAGGCAGTTCCATGCTAACTTTAATGTACCTAACCTAAAAAACTCTTTGTTTTGTGGGCCTCCACACCCAGAAGATCAAGACTGCAACCATTGCTCTGATCACAGACATTAAAATTGCAGCAATCAAGTTTCTGGATTCATAGGTTGTGATACCTTTCCTCTCCAACATTTACTTTTATATCTCTCTTTCTTTCTTTTCCTCACAATTTTCTATATGACATTTTACACATTTACAGAAAAGAATCAGAATGGCTGCATGCCTTCTTTCCACTACACTCAAATTTATTTAAAATAAATATGCCTCATATACATACACGAGTCACTCAGTTTTGCTTCAGTCTAATTCACCCCAGGGATGTGTTAAGAGGAACCTGAGCTACCTTGCCTCAGAGGCAGGTCATAACAGGAGGAAAAAATAACACCTCATACAGATATGAAGGAAAAAGTTTTCTCAGAAGAAAATTACAAAGGCAAGATCAGCTCTCTTGAGTTCACTTAGGTCACTTAGTTCTCACAGGACAAGCAGAATATCAGCACAGTAAATGCTGAAGTCTAAACTGCAAGAGATGGCACTCCTGGAGTCCATATTTTTATTTTCAGTGTGACAGTAAATTCTTGTTGCCATGTCCTAACTTCTGCTAATACAGACTTGCCAACAATTTAAGCATAAATCTGTGATTCCCATTTTTTATTCCATTTTCCTCTTCAGCAGGGATAATTCTACATATTGGAATGATTCCTTATTTAGACTATGAACTGAAAAATTCAAATCTAGAAATGTCTGCAGAATAAGAACCATGTTTCTCATGATTTTAAACAAACTAACTGCATAAATATGAATTATATTCCACCATCATTTCATATGATAGCGGTAGCTCTGAAAGGCCAGTCAGCAAACTGGCTGTGATGAAATACAATCTTGATACTAAAATCAGTGTGGTTTTTATTTACCAGAATCACACAGGGTTGTTATTCTGTCATATCTCTTTTTCTTGTCTGAATTTCCTTTCCCTTGCTATATTGAAGCCATAGTGAGGTCCAGGCTACTGATAATTATTTTAGGCTGATCCTCAATAGGCTGGTAAAGTGCACTTTAAAAGCATTTTAAAATCACATTGCATTGAACTGCTTTGCAGAGCAACCACTCTTATGAAAGAATCTCACCCATGAAGACACTCAGGCAAGAGCATCTTGGATGTATGCCACACATCAATCAAATATAAGTGGTGCTTGAAGATTATTATTACAGGATTTATTTCTAGTCATCAGCAAGCAGCATTGTTCAACAGAAATAGACAAGCAATTAATTTAACATGCCCAGGAGTACAACACTTTTTAAAGTTATAAGGGACATGACGGAAATTGTTTCCCATGATTTCAATTATAATATGCTAATATTCATAGCCAAAACTAAATTTTATAAAAAATTCCATACACAAAATAGACACGCCTGCAAAAAACAGTATTGGTTCCCAGTCTTACTTTTCTTTCCAGATTCTGATATCACAACTGATAGTGCACATTTATTTAGAAAAGTAATGATTGGAGGACAGTATTCTTGGGTCATGGTCATGGCCTTTACACTTTATTCTCTCGTATTTGATTTTCGATATCAAATATTTGATATCAGCATAACTAGTGGTCTATATATATGTCTCTCTACATAAATGGAGAAGCAGAATTGTGCCAAGAAGTTTTGCCTGGATTTCAGTATTTATGCATCTGACATTTCTGTTCTAGTTAACATGATATGGAGGGCTACTAACCACATTTGACCTCATGTGTTTCTGGGCGTTCCTTGTTATCCGTTTTCACCGTATATGTGCTCATAAAACAGATGTCAGAATGACATGCAACTAGGGAACAAGTGTATTGTTTGTCCTTAGAGCACTGGGGAAGTTTTATGTCACTGTGTATTGGCTTGTCTTTTCCTAAATAAAAAGCTGTAGCTAGGCACAAATGTAAACTTAGTCTTATCAGGTGCCTTATGACATTCCCCTCATTTTCCTATAAACTACTGCAAAGGTTGATATTATCACAGAAACTAATTTATTTAGGTATTTTTAAATTAGATTTATTTATTTGTTTGTTCTCATCTCTTCTAGTGGCCACTGACATATAGATGCCTCCTACACAGGTTTCTCACTACAGAGCAGTAAGGACAGAACCTGTACTGAAATTGAGGAAACCCAAAGGCTGAGTGACACACTCAGTCTAGAAATATTGGATATAACCATGAATTTTTACATAGTCAAAAGCTGTCTTTTTTGGTTTTGAACTGAGGTTTTCTTGCTACTTCTACTTTTTTAGTTGTTAAAAAAAGTTCAATTTGATAAATTAAATAATGTTACCCATTAAAATATTAAAAAGAAATAATTAAAATAAAATAAATTTTAAAATAAGTAATTAATTAAACACATCAAATTGTTTTACCATTATTATTTTTTTGTGTTTTCTCATATGTGACATTGGTACAGAGATAAAAGCATGTGTGTACATAGCTTTAAGAATTAATTACCAGCATCCTAGGATGTTTTCACAGAAACTCATAGCATGAAAAAAAATGTCATTCCCTGTCAGAGTGAAAAGATGTAGTGTTACAAGAAAGAATTTTTTGTTACCTTCAAAATTGCCCACTCTACTTACCATAAACTCTCATGGCTCATCTCTGACATAGTCTCTGAATATTGTTTCAAAAACTTTTTTTGGGCGGTCACGAGGTCGTTGTGAGAAGGAAATATTTCTAAGCATCCCTCTGCACCTCCTCTGGCACACACACACGTTCACTTCCAAGAGAGACAAGGGTTATGCTTATGTATGTATACATCTTTTTCCCAATGACTGCAAGGAAAGTTTTAATTCCTGCTACCTAATGGTCTGTTTGCCTTGAGTGTTTCAGAATGGTTCAATAATCACTAGCCATGTGTGCATTTTGTTGAATTATTTAAGCTTATTTCCAGAGGGAAAAAGACAGGGAGGAAGGCAACTGATTCAATGCAAATGAAAAGCTTTTGAAGCTCCCTATGGTGAAGATGTGATTACAGTCAGACAGTTAATAACCTAGACTTAGAAAAATCTGAAGGTTTTAAAACTGTCTGGCCAGTCAGTAAATGAGGTTTTTCCACACTGTTGACCAACTGCCATGCATTGTAATGGTTTCAGATTTGTTCGGATTGTGAGTGGACCCACAAATGAGGAAAGGACCCCCTGCTTCATGATTTAGAAGAGCAGTTGGTAAATCTCAAAGGTTTTTTTCTGGATTTGTGCTTGAGCCTTCAGCCTTCGATTGCGTACTTTCTACTAAGGTTTTCAGAGATTATACCAGGCTGTCCAGCTTTTCTGGGAATAGGTTGGTTTATGTCATGCTTTCTCTCCAGAACTGACAGGATCCTTTCCCCTCCCATCATTGTCCTCAGTGCTCCTTTTCTCCTGTTCCCCGGCACAGTCAAGTCCTGCTGCCTAATACATTGTATGTTGAATATCTTTGGACAACTGTCAGTGAAGGAAAAATAAAAGCAGCAATAATCCACACACAATTCTAACTCAATATATAGGTAAGCAGCTCTGAAATGTTCAAAGTCCCCCACAATAAGAGGTGTGTCTGTAATCTGTGTATGCTGCATGGTGTCTGGCTCAAAGCTCTTTCAAAGGGATCCTGTGAGCCAGCCACGAAGAACAACCCCAATTTATGGGCATTCCAGTGAAATTAAGCCACTGTAGACAGAATCTGATCTCCAGCGAGCTCCATTATAAATCATCTGTCTTGATCATCTTGTCCAGTGTGCAGCCGCGTGGAAAGGCATAAACACTTGCCATCTGTCCAAAATGGTAGGAAGAAGTGCAAAATACTGTCCATCCTTATGTTTCCTCCCATGTAAGCAGCACCGTATGGTGTGTGCTGCAGAGGACACCGAGGATGTGCTATCATGGAAAAGCAGGGTGCAATTCCTTCGACAAAGGCAGTGCACCCAGAGGAGCCTGGCCAAACTGTCCTCATCTGCCATGCCTGTAGCTCAGGGCTAAAGCAGCCATAGGCATATTTAAATTATCTGCCAGACAGTTGGCAGCCAAGAAAACATAAGCAATATCAATTGAGGGATGTACCTGCAGGGAATACTTTTCACATCCCGCTCTCTGGAACCGACCTTCGGGGACATCCCTTCATGACAAATTGGATGCTGATATACTTGCACTTCTTCCTTCCGTTTTCCCCAAAAGCCATCTAAGTCCCCTGAGATGTGACTTCAGCCTGGCACTGTGCTTCTGCCTCCCAGACAATGAGGTGTGCTGTTTCCCTATGTTATGCATGACAAAGAGCATCCATGTGATTCGTTTATATAGCTATTTCTGTAAATTGGATTTTAAAAGGAAAAATATCCCTGTATCTCAGGCTCTATTACATGTTGGTGGTAAAAAAAATGCATGATGAAACGTACAAGTGGAAGATCAGACACAGTGTAGCTACAGGAAGAGATGCATACCACTTGATCTCCATTGAGTTTTAGAGGTCTTTTATATGGCAGATATACCTTTTTATGGCAGTGGTAAACTTTTCCCTGTCAGCCTAAAGTGGGTTAATAAAGTTATTTTTTAAAAAAACAACTTTTTTACTTAAATGAAATGCAACTTTTATTTAAAATAAGGGAGTGAGTACATAAGCATGCGATGAATGCTGCATGTTTTATGCAGTTCTATATCTGAAAATTGTGCAAACTCAATAATTAACTGTGGTAGGGCATTGGTTTCTTCAGAGATTGTAATCAGGGTAAGAATCTAGCCACTTAATCCCTACAAGTTTTTTTTTTTTTTTTTGGTCACATAAGAGATTTATTTCTTTAATTCTGATTTATTTGTCTAATGGAAAGACTTCTAAAATTTTGTGTGCAGGGTAAATCTTAGGGTTATGTTGTTTCAGTATCATTTCAATGCTCATATGCTAACACTAGCTTTAGTAGAACACCTCCTGTTGTCCTTACACTAGTTAAAGGCAAAATAAAATACAGCAATAAAAATGTCTAAACCCATAAATGCACAGGAATGCGTATCTGTGACTGAAAACTGTTTTGGCAAGTGGGGAACCAAACTGAGACTCCACTGCATTTACCTTGGGTGGTAACTAGCTAGGATTGGAGGGATGTTGTTTGTTTGTTGAGGCCTTGGGGATTTTATTATTTACTTGCTTATTTGGGCTTTTTTCAATTTTCTCTAAATTATGGAATCTGAGTTGTAGTTCCCATTTAATTATGAGTGTGAAATCTTAACTGTATTTGCAGTGTTTAAGCCTGAAGATCAGTTTGGGCATCTTTTACTACCGCGACACATGTGAAGCATGTAATGAAGATAAAGCAAATAATAACAAGCCTTCTTTTTCCAAAGCAGACATAACAAATGAAAGTTTTCTTTTTCTCTAAATGAGAAAAAAACCGTGAATCTCAGATTCACGGAGAACTGTGAGCCAGGTGCTTTTAACTAAATCAAAATAAGTTGCAGGGATTCAGTCAGAGAAGTAATCAAGCTTTCCTGATGAAAAAAGCAAGCAACCTTTAAATCTGAGACGCAGTTGCTGTCTAACATGGAATTGTTATTTCAAGCTGTGCATTAGGAAAACGATCTTTTAAACAGGACAAAAATGTGAGTGATTTCTAGATTTCAAGAATTGATTGCATGTTATACAGATTTTTGCATTTCAAAAAAGAAAGGATTGAGCATATTACATCTTTTATGAGCTATTTTCCTAACTGGCATAGCTGTCAGTGCTGCATTAAAAGCCCTGATTGTTGCCTTGTAGAGAAAGGAAGAGACAAGTCTGGAAACCAACAAGGGATTACTAGGGTTTTTTTATATTAGCCTGTAATTAAATAATAGTTCATGTTGCCTTCTTCCACTGGGAATTACATCCTTTTCACCTCTCCTCTGCTAAAGCAGAGACATCCATTACGATGAGTAGCTACAACACTTGTCAGATCCAATCAGCTCCAAATGACTGAAGAGCAACTGACGTGTGCTCTCTTAAAGCATGGTTTCTTCTCCCCCAAAAGCCCACTGTCCTTTCACGTGCATGTAACAGTCAGAAGAGATCACATCACGCAATGAAGAAAAACAGAAGCATATGGTACTAAGGGGCCTCTGCAGGAGAGGGCTAAAATGCCAAGGCTCACACATAAAATATATGCAAAAATGTGTTCCTATAGAATGCCAGATAGAAGCAGATGACAAAAAAAACGGCACAGAAAGACAAAATTTTGCCATCACTTCAGTTACCTCAGATTATTTTTTTCTTCTCTTTTTTTTATAATGTTGTCTAGAGTTCTTCACAGAAAAAAGCAATTACAGGCATTTAACTATGCACAAGCAGTCATAAAGTTCAATTTTCAGTACAAGGAATGTATTCTTCTACTACATTTTCCTTCTGCGTTTAGTATGTTGAAACATGACAATTGACTTGCAAGCTCTCAAGTGGTTACACTGGCATTACCCTTATCTTCCTCATCCCATTGATATTAAATAGTGTATGCAAAAGCAGAGACATAAATTCACTGCGTGTTCTTAACCAGCATGTAACTCTCACTCTCAGTCTCTTTCTCTCACTCTCTCTCTCTCTCTCTCTGGAGACACATCACTTACTACTTCTTCTAACCCAGATAACAGCATTTTCCAAACTAAGCAGCCTTTCAGGTGCTTTGCAAAGGAGACTAATGAGCTGAGGATTCTTCCCTCTCCCACTAAATTTCGTATTTGTGAGTTACTTCTGTTGCACAAACCCCGTGTTAAAGAACAACACGTACTAAAAGATGCTTCTTTCATCATGTTACTATAAACTGAGGCGGCAGCTGTTTCAGGAACACTGTGAAGTGTATAAACATAGTTACAGGGCTTCTTCTGTAAGCCATAAATCGACTAGAAGATTTAAAATATTATTTGTTGAAGAAGATAATGTTTATTTCAGTTTGTAATTCTGTCACAAAGAATGTTTGATGGAAGTAGGGAATTTATGAAGACAAGATTCACCAACAGAGATGCTCCTTGATCCATAAAATGTATCTCAAAGCATTTTGAATGCCAGTGTTAGGTGATGTCATTGTTTAATTCCTGTAGGAAGCCATAGAAATTACATTATGCAGGAGAGGGTTTAGTTTCAGCAAAATTAGTGTTTTTCTCATCCTAATTAATGAATCTTCATAACTTAAATGACATCTTTGAAAACAAAAGAAAAATCCCTATTAAAAATACTATAAAAAACTTTGATTCACTTACTAGCATTTAGTAAAAGTTTTTATGAGAAGCTTCTCTCTAATAATCAAAAATATACACTCAATCTTTTGTAGCAATGGTCCCTTCTCTAATTCAGTATATTAAACAATGAATATATTTTTAACAGCCATCTGTGTTGATTTGCAAAGATTAAGGTTCTTCCTTTAAAACATGTTGTAGGTCTGAAAATTAATGTGTAGGTCTAAAAGGGTTTGAGACACTAATCAATCTTAATTTCAGTAAGATTTCCTGCCTTGGAAGGATGCATTGGATAGAATTAGATAGTTTTCTAATCCAGATTTTTATCAAAACATTCCATTATTACCAGGCTGTTAAAAAGTAGCTGTCCCAATGTCACAAGTTATGCTGTGAAAACATAATTTGAGACAAATAAAAAAAAAGACAGAATAAGTAAAATTAACCCAGAATATTCTGCATGCATTTATCCGTTTGCTGAATTTATTTTGTCATGATATAAATTATCAGAGAAGTAATTCACTAAGGAGAAAATAAAGCTGTAGCTATATAATGGGAAAAAATGTGAGATTTGGATAATTCCTCAAGTCAAAATATCAGTCATCTCTGAAAATCCATGACATTTATATAAGAGATAGATTTTAAATAAGGGAGGGTCTTTCTCCTCCATCTGATAGGTGGTGATATACTCTGGTTAGACTGCTCTTGATACAGAGGTTTACAGAGCATGTTTTCTACAAGTATGGCTTTTTCACAGAAGTTCTAATCAAATTATATTCCTATAATTCCCCTGTGTTTATTTATCTAATTATTTATTTTTTTAATTTTTCCAAAAGGAAGGAGGAAGATTCTGAAGGCAATTAGTAAGCAACCTTGGGGTCCTCATCCATACTATGGAGGTGATATTGTTAAACATAATGAAATACAGAAAGGCATTAGAACTTTTTTAGGGAATATTTCCATTTAAAACCTACAAAGTATGAGTGAGAGAGAAACCTGAATAAAAGAAAATTAGTAGTTTCTAATTGAAAACTACAATATTACTGAAAATATCTGCAAAGAATCATAGGGTTAATTCCGTCCTTTTTCCTAGTAGTGTAGATAATTTTTTATTTTTACTCAAGTGCTGTCCTAGTTTGTTAATATTTGAAATGAAACTAATAAACAGTCTATTTTACTGACAAAATCACCATTAGCCCTAGACTAGAAGAGAAATGTGGCTAAAAGGGGAAAAAATGGCTTGTATTTTACATCTGGTAATGAAAAAATAATTCTAATTTAAAGTCCTCGAAGAAACTTCAAACATTTCTACGAATTAACCAAAAACTTGATTAGTCTGGCCACACTTTTTACCTGATGGGTAGGCTAGTCTGTGGTATAGAAAGCACATCTTGCCAGTGGCAGAGCCTGATATTATTACTGCCTTCTTCTGTCTTCTGCTGCAACTTCTCTTACGTGTTGTTTTTTGAGGTTTGGACCACTCCCACAGGAAATAAACTACTTTTGAAGTGGTTATGTAAATCTCTGCAGCAAAATTAGAAGTTGCATATGTAAAATGTAAACTGACACTTCGCATGACAAAAGTATTTTTATCACACTCTTGATGTCAAGCACTTATGATATAAACCACAGTTGATTCACACCAGAACTTCTCTCTGGTGAAACATTCCATTTTTAAAAATGCCTTTTTTAAGGATTACTATTACAGGGTTTTTCTCAGTACAAGCAGCAGCTGTACTTGTAAAGAGTGAAGGTTCTCATTAATATAAAAACAATAAAGCCCATTTTTTTCTGGTGACATCAAACTTCTGACACCTTCAGTATTTTGGGTTTTTTCCTCTGAACTCATCCTGTTTTTGAAGCCTGAGGAACTTGAATGCATTGTAACTATTTCTTAAAACTTATTAGTTAAAAAACTGACAAGTGACAAAGATTTTAGGACCAAGCTAAATAGTGATAGAAGGTTTCTTACATACATTTCATGAAGCCCTATCTTACAGCTATTCTATCATGTAAATCATAAGCTCACAGTTGCAGTTATTAGCACCTTTAGATTCTTGGACTGGGGTTTTTTCCCCCAGTCATTTTACTTTATGGAGAATAATATTGAAACTAGCCTCTCTTTATACACAAAATCCTATTTAGCAAAATAGAATGTGCATAGCAAGAAACATTGAAAATATTAAGTCACAAGTAGGGACTGAAGATTCTTTAAACTTTATAATCAGCCAAAACCAAAAACTTATGGATGGTCAGAGGTTAAGGAAATACAGTAAAGGTATGCCAAATATTATTTGTATTTATGGGTCAAAAGAGTAAAGCAGGGAGGGACACACAAACCATGTCTTACTGTCAGGCAACAGATGTGGTGCTGCAAGAACTCAGTCAAAAGGAAAACTAAAAAAGCCCCATTATTTGAATGTAGGCTACCACATAAGGATGATGTATTGGGTCCTCCAAAACAAAATTGTCTGATATTGGTGTGACCTACTTAATTTCTAAAATGTAAATAAATATTTTCTCATCTTTCCAGCACATATAAGTATTCTAAATTTGCTGTTTCCAAAAAGTACTCAAAATTCCAGATGAAATTACGTCTTTATTCAATTTTGTCTCATTCCAGATCCAACACTCAATCATAAACCTGTCAGAATGCAGGCACTGGCTTGAAGATCAGCAACTCTATATCAGTTCAAGGTGTGTATGTCACTGAAGCAGACTGACTAAAAGAATGGGCTCTGACCTTACTGCAAGTCACAAGGTGCTAAGAAATAAAGTGCAAAGAAATATCACAGTTCTGAAGGGTTTTGAAAGCAGTGTAATGTGATTAGCTGTACTTTTTTGTGACTACTATATTGGTATTTACATTTCCTAATAATGAAGGATGCTTTTATAGCCTTCAGCCTGGAGAGTTACAAAAGAAATAAACTAACTTTAAAATAATAGAAGATAAAAACATATTGCCTTATTCTGCTACAGTAATCCAAAATTCAGATTGAAAATAAGTTGACCAGATATTGATATTTTGAGGTGTTGAAACTTCAGGAGTTAATTTATTATCTTACAACTGTGAGATGTTAATCAAGAGTTAGCAGCTGCTAAACTGGATGCAGACTGTCAGTAAAAAAAAATAATTCTTTGTGAGAATTCTTTGTCTCACTACTTGCTGGCAACTAAGTCTATCAAATTACCATCTAATATAATATTCTATTGTATGAATCACATGTGATAGATATCTGAAAGTTGCTTAGCATGAAGAAAATTACATTTAAATAAATATTCTAAACTCACGTAACCTGTTTATAAGGCTTTTTTTTATAAGAGAAAGAGCTTGGAAAGGGAATATAAAATACATAATTCTCAGTAGGTATTCAACCCAGCTGTTGGTGTAGGGCCTTTTATTCTGAAATGAGCTAGCTTCTCATTGTACATTTGGTAGTGGATTAATCTGACCATGCAAACCTTTTTCATTGTGGACTATACCTCAAAATCATACAGAATAATTAGAGATGTAGCCTACCATGCTTCACAACGTTCTTCCTGAAGACAGACCTTATTGTTAAGACACAGACCTGGGACTCTGCACCTTCTTAGCAGTCTCCTCAGCCTGTGTCAGCCGGCAATTCTCTGACGGCAGCTACGCCACGCCATCGCTGTCCCATCTGAAAAGTGCTGACTGCCTCCAACCCAGACCCACAAAGTACATTAGTTCTGTGCTGCTTCACTTCACATGATCCATGGCTCAAATCTGGCAAAGATTCAGCATCCCAGAGGGCCAAGTTCTGATGGACACACTCATGATCAACACACATTACTTCCACTGCATGGAAAGTAAGGCAGTGATATTTCATATTTTAAAGACTTCTAGATCCGCTTAAAAAAAAATAAAAATTGCTATTGGGTTAAAAAATTATTCAAATGTGGTGACTTTTAAAGCATGTACTAAACAAAGAATGATTTATTCTAATTAATTATGTGCACATATTGTAGTTTCACACCCTCTTTTCACTTAACAGGTAAATGGTTGAAGACAGAAGACTTATTATAGGTTTTACATCCAGCCCATGAGGATTTGGACTGATTCCACAGAACAGGTTCAGGTCAGCTAAGTTCTTCCCTTCAAAGCATCATGGGTGTCTCTGAGCATCATTGCAAGCTTGTTCTGGCAGTAAGCCAGGCTTCAAAAGCCTTTCACTGTGCAGTCACTGACTCACTAATGGGCAACTCACAGGCTTTCTGATTTTCCTTTCATTTCATGTGTTCATTTGACATAAATTTAATTAAACCAAATCTGGTGTTAAAGGAAGAAGAGATAAAAGTGATATGTCACAAATTAAAGAAGTATGTATGATACAGGAAACATGATTTTTTTTTTCTGTTCCTCTAAAATATTGTCAATTTTAGTAAGCTCGCTACTTAGAGTCTGCAAAAAATGTGCGGATATGCATTATTAAGAATAATGTGCATCCAGGGTTAGATGAAGGTCTCAGCCCTGTATTCTCTGTAGTAAAACCTTTCAGAGAATTCTTATACTTTCTTTCATACCCACACTTCAGGTAGTCACCTCTTCACAGGATATGAGACAAGTTTGCCCTTCTGCTGGCTATATATCCATAGTTGTTAGATAGCTCAAAAGCATACAACAGCAGAAACATGAAAAGATCACTTATTAAATATAAAAAATCATCATTTTTCAAAGGTCTCTTTTGGTTTTTACTTAAGGCTAAGGAGGTGATAGTGAAAATGAAAAATATCATGCTGTTAAAAAGGTTTCATTTAATTGCTTTGAATGTTGCTTTAGGAAACACTGAACTTTCTTTTTGTTCTTTTTAAAAGTCCTTTTTTAAAATTAAAAGAAAATTCTGACTGGAAATATACTAATGTGAATTGAAAGGGTATTTGCAAGCTGCCCAGAGATGTTCTGAACCAATCATATTCAATGGGGTTCCAATACTGTCATTTTATAAGAACCATATGTAAGTTCCTAGCACTGAAAGCGTTAGCACCACAGGAAAAAACATGAACAGTGCAAGGAGGATCTAATGACCAGTGAGAAATTTTTGCAAAGTCTTAGATTTGCTTATGTGATCTATAAGCTGTGAATGCATAATTCATGTTTGGGCCAAGATCTTGTGGTCAAACTGGCTAATTATCAGAGCACCACCTCTCCTCTCCTCCTTTCCTTTATAGATACCCCTGTTAGTCTGTTTTTTTGGGTTTTTTTTCCAGGTGGGTGGGTGGGTGGGTGTTCAATGATAATTTCTGTAGCTTCTGATGCCTAAGTACAGTGGGCTGCTAAAATAAAGGAGACCACACCACAAGTGACTGAATGGAAGGTGTCCCTGGTGGTTTTGTAGTGTTTTCCACTGCTGTGGTTCCTGGCTGCACTCTGACTCCTGCTTAGGGCAAGAGGAGAGTGCACATCACCCCTTAGCAGTCCTGGTTGCCTGGGCAAGGGGGAAAGCCTTTCTGCAGCCCACTGCCTGGGCAAGCAGAGCTGGTGAGAAAGAACTTCTGCAGAGCATGACAAAGGATCCTTTTGCACCCTGTCATCCCCCGCCTCTTATCCAAAGCTTTTTTCACATGAAGGTCCTTCAGGATGGAAAGGAAGTATCTTTGAAGAAACTAATCAGAAATGCTTTTGTGTAGAGAAAATACTTGCAAGACAAAGTAAAAACAATAAAAGTAAAATATACAGAACTGTATGTTATTGGACTACTGCAACATCTTTGTCCTGCCCCTTTTGTCAACGTACTGTCCTTTTCCTTTTGTTAATGAGCCAGAGGAGTACTGCTGTTATTATAATCAGAGACTTAACTCTGAAACATGAATTTGTTTAATTTTTAAAATCTTATTTCTCAATTAATTGTTCGAATCATTTGTGTAGTTTAAGATTAAGGTATTTAGTAAGTATATTAAGTATGTAGTTTCAGTTTTAAGGTATTTTAAGAAGCAAAAATTTAATTCTGTANAAAAAAAAAGCTGTTTCATTTAAACAGACAACTTCCCATCAACCTAGTTCTCAATGGAGATAAATTTAGTATTTGACATAAGCAAAGACATTTAGGGTACACATTCCTAAAGCAACTACTGCTGCTTATGTGCTCAGCTCATTTTGACTTCCAGTGCACATTCCCCCTGACACTTAAGAAAATCCTAATCTGTTTTTCACAAGTAAAATACTGTAGGCATATTGAAGAAGGAGAACATTAAAGAAAAATTAATTACAAACTGTAAATGCAGCAATTACATAGTGTGTCAGAGCTGCTGACCTGCCTTAAGAAAGAGCTGTTTTTTACGGCTATTCAAACGCTGTAACAATGTAAGCCCTGATAAAATCATACTGAGAAAGCAAGTGGCTACATCTGTTCCTCCTAGTTCAAAAACTCATACTGTGTGTATCTGAGTAAATCTGATAGTATATAAAATTATACTGTTTTATCTATTCTTGTTGTGTGATCTTGGAAATTTATCAGAGTGAAGCAGTTCTTACTACAAGGGCTTCAGCCATAATTATTTACTGACATTAAACCCATAAAGAAACAGAGGACAAAAACATATGACAGTCTACATATTGCTTTATCTTCTTTCACAATCTATTTTTAGACAGGCTTAGCAGAGTTAGGCAGAGACGTCCTGACATTTAAAAAGCTTATGTTAATCCAAAAATGCTTCACCTCTTTATAAACATTGGGACATGCAGGGCACCATTATCAGACTGCTTTGCCTGCTGCATTTTCTCCATTGAGAACAACAATGCCAGCCTGGAAGGCCTTTTCTGGAGCCATCTCAGGGTCTTTTTCTAGACCTTCTCTCCCTCAGAGTACTCCTTCCCATCAGTAAGTTACTTAGAAGCTAAAATTCTGTTAGACCTCTAGAATGAAACAAATTAAGTAAGAAATAAGCATATCAATTTAGTTTCCTGGAATCTGTCATGGAGATCTGATTTATAAATCTTATAACCTTCAAAGAGGAGGGTAAAAGTAAAATCTGATATTACTATGGATGAGAGAGCAAGGGAACACTTGTTTGTAGAATTTGAAAGAAATAGAGAAAGACATGAAGTAGAACAAACAGTAGGAGACAGTTCATTTAAGCTAATATAACTGAGACACAACAGAATTATAGAAATATTACCTGAAAAAATACGAAATTACTGATTTTTCTATATACTCACCCAAAATAATGGTGCTCAGTTCAGAGACAATAATCATATTTAGATTTAATATTCACATATTTTGCCTCATCTTTCAAAACTGCTAATTGCCCTTTTATAGAGCAGGCATCATCAAGGGCTGCTTCTGCTCTTTCTGAACATTGGGGGTCTCAGGGTAATTTCTGTGATGTAGTAATGCATATGCTACTGCTCTTTTTTCTTTGCCAATGTGCTTTCCAAATATAGAATATGTAAAATTTTGTGCATTTTCATTTCATATTTAGGTATTTTATCTTTACTTTCCTTCCTGACATGTTAGTGGCTTGAACAATTAAAAAGGTCTTTAATAGATATAATAAAACAGTATATTTTTTCTGTTCACCTCTGAATAAAGCTAGTGTACACCAAGTGTTTGGGGATTTTTTTAATGACACTCTTTACTCCAAAACAAGAGCAAAATATTATTATTGCTACAGAAAAGGGCTTTTTTCCCCCCAAAGTTCCCATTAATACTACCGTCAAATGTGAATACACGTTTCATATTTTTCTATTTTCTCTTCCAGCTGAACAGCCCAGCTGCTCTGCCTCTTCTGCATTTGTACTTTGAAGTGGAAGTCAATAATAAAGATTAGGGTAAGAAAGGGGAGTTTTCTATGAAAACTGCATATCCCTCCCCTTCCACAAAAAACACAAAGACTATTTATATCAAACTTGCTGTCCCTGATCTTCAATATGTTCGTGACATTCTCACCTCCCCTTCAACAGTGACACTGTAGCAGGTCTTCACCCATTGTGCTTAAATACAGTCTTTTAGTGAAACTCTTGCTCCTGTCCCTTGCCAGAAGGCATGATCTATTTTGAGGTTAGGTGGAGGTAGGCACTAGAGAGCTGTTACTGTACTCTGACATCAGGAGTGGGAAGCTAATGATTTATGGTAAAAGTGGTGCAGTGGAACTTCAGAAAGTCTTGAGAGTTCATCCTAAAGCACACACCCCACCGCTTGTTTTAAACCGTAACTTAAAGTCAAAATAACTGGTGATCAAGAGTTAACAAAGTTCCACACAACATCCTCTCAGGAGGAAATGCTTTTTCTCAATGTAAAATTTGGCTTAAAAATATGTTCCCTTAGAATTTTTACAAAATGAAAGCCTAGGGTTTGATACAAAACAAGGGAAGTAGTTGGTTTTAAAGGCTTTTGAATCCTGACTTTGTTATCTCCTGGTCAAAAGTAGATTACTTGCTTCCTAAAAACACATTACTTTATCAAGTAGAAATACCCGGTTCAAGGAAGTCTCAGGGAAAAGGACCAAAATATTTTTCAAGATTGCTTAAGATTTGATTACCAAATTCTCCATCTGAAAGCATATAACATGATACCTTTAAGAAGTCAGAAAGGCTTTAGGCAAGAGAGACAAGAATGTTTACATAAATGTGTAGAAGAGGAAACTCATGTTTAAAATACCCATAAATCAGAATAAGTGGAGCACACATGCAGCAATACTCTGAAGTTTCACAAATTACACTGTTATCACTGTCTTTTCTTCTCTCCTACTGTGTGGTTTAATCACTTGTCTTTAATTGGACTATAAAGATATCATGTCAAGGACTATGTTTTCCTGTATGTGTTTTTACAAAACCTAGCACAGTAAATATTTATCTTCCTGGCACATTTAGGTGATACCTCAGAGTAGTCTACACACTATTTTCAGAATATTATATAGCCACCTGCAAAGCTGGTCAGATAATGACAATATCTGAATAATTTATTTTAAGTAAAATGTTCTAATTAATCAGATAAATTACCAGCAATTAATAATTTAAGAAATCTAACTGTAGGGAGCAATCTTTAACTTGCAGGAGAATGAACCTGATGACCCGAGATCTTTCCAATTTCTAGGAAATAAAAATTTTTAAAAGCCAGTGACAACTGAGAATTTTTGCATAGCCTCATCTAAACCCACAATTTTCCCAAAGGCAGAATGACACATATGAGAAAGGGCACCACAAGGATTCTCAAGAGACTCAGAAAGTGGAAGCTGTGTGCCAGTATCTGTGGAGGAAGGTTTTGCCTTGATAAAATGGAGAAAAGCAGCAAAGTCAAATTGTATTCTTTCCCTCTCACCTCACACCCCGTAAGAAGCTCTTTCCTCCAAAGCATCATATATAAGAAACTTGGAATGGTTACATGCCTGCATGTACAGCAGACCCATTCTCTACACATACAAAACACTTGAATTTTGGTAACTATGACCTCACCACCCACTTCCTCTGTTTTGGCCCACCTGCAAAACCCCAAGCATTCATAATTCTGCACATTTAATTTATTCATGTAATAGCATATTTCCAAAATGAATTGAACACATTTGTTCCATGAAATGAACACAAGTATGATCTACTCAGAAATATTCTCTGAACAGAAGGTTAAATTTTCTTGAGTGTATTAGCTGCTACACATTTTTCACTTAGTACTAGTTAGTATCAAAATACTGAGCTCCTCTGTATCTGGACTGGGGGCTGAACCAATCTGACAACTAAAGCAGTTGAACTGTGCTGATGAGCTCCAAAGAAAGCCAAACATCTGTCCCCATTTTGCTGTTGCGTGTCCCAAACAGACATTTATGCATTAAATCTATTTATCAGATGATACTTTGTGTAAGCCAAGACATAGCCTGTCATCATAATAGGATATATCACTAATATGGGAATATGAAAGATTGCTACTTCGATAAGATATTCACATCAAAACACAAACATTGCCATTTGATTAGTCTTGAGTACTTTTCTTCAATATTTTTAACGTTGTATAAATAAGACAAGAAAAATTATAAGATATATTCACAGTTATGCAGAATGTCCTCCTCCATTTAGGATTACAAAAAATGTTCCCCCATTCAGGATTACAAAAATGAAGTAGTTCTGTCCTCTGCACTAGTTCCAGTCTCACTTTCATCCTGAGAGATTTAGGAGCTGTTTATCTGGAAGCCCAGAGCATTGCCTCCTCCTTGCAATTCAGTGAGTACATTGTACAATGAACTTTTAAACATTCTACTACTAGTAGGTACAGAAAGAGGTGGCATCAGTGTCCCCATCTCAAGTTTCATTAGGCATATATGTTTCTATTTAATATCTTAAACAAGAATTTTGAGGAAAGGAGGGGTGCCTCTATTTAAGATTATATCCTTTTGTGTATTTTTTCTTTCTTTTCAGCTAAGCTGCGAGAAGATGCACTGAGTGTTGGGTGATGTTAGAATTACCCAGCCTTGAAATAAAATTCTGATTCCAAGTCAGAAAGGTATTTCAGTATTAGGGTTATGATAAAATGGCAAAGAACTATTACAGCATATTTACAAGTTCAGTGAGTGTGGATGAGAGAGCAGATTGACAGCAAGCCTTCTGCAGGACTCGGACCCTCACAAGGTTTAACGTGTAAAGGACTTTCTGTGAAAACCCTGCTGTTCTACTGGTAATAGTTCTGAGGACAAATCCAGATCAGTTTAGCAATTTCCTGATTCAAACCCTTCTATTCTTCCCTTACTTCAGGAAGTTTAATTTTCACAGGGCTGAAATACTTCAGCCTAACTAAAGCATTTGGGCCTTATGTGGGGTAGAAATGGAGAATGCTGAGCAGCAATTGTTGATGATTTTCTCATGCATGAAACCTTATGATATATTGATATATTAAGCATATTAATTTCATTTGTTATTTATTCTACTGAAATCTTTTCCATGTTAAACCCTGATGTAAATGTCTGGAATTATATGTAAATAAGTGTCAAGGACGAAAAATTGATACAATAGGAACCAGAAAACCAAGATCTGAAGGAAATTCTCTACCAGAAGTCACTATCATAACAATTAGAATTTTTAGTCACAAAAAGACAGTGAAGTGAACAGCAATAAAATTGGAAGAAATATCCATAACGAGAATCACCAGCCTTGAGCATTATAGTCAGATATAAAAATATGTATATTTAGTAATTTTGATTTTAAAAAATCCCTTTAAAGGGTTTTTAAGCAATGAAGAAATATTTTGGTTTTATTATTGTCCTACTTCTAGGACAATATATTGGTTGGGTCTGAATTCAGAAAAAACAAGTGAAATAATTAGACAAGTCAGAAATTGAGAAATTTTTATTATCAATGGGAAGCTAGATAATGCAAAAAATTGCAAGACAAAATAGACAGAAGAAAGCAAGAAAAAAGGACTCTGCTTGCATTTTATATTGACAACCAGTGAAAATTTTAAACTGATAATAGCAGGAAAATATTTGTTTTAGCAATACTAGTATAGACCCACTTTTTAAAATGGGCTATGCCATTTCTAAGTTCTAAATTCTATATGTTGGTAGTACATTTTGTGCAAATTATATATTTTATAAACAACAAGCAGAAAACTCCAAGTAAGCTATTGCAGAAATTATTAATTTTCAAAAGAGATATACAGCAGAGTATTTTGAGTTCACCCTTAAATAGTACTCAGAATAATTTTTAGAATAATTTAGGCTTAGAATAATTTAGGCTAGACACAGTTATATGACCTTTTGCAATGGTTCCTATGCATTTCTTAAGTTGATACAAATCTGAGTTCTGTGAACAACTAAGCATAGTACAAATAATCTTGTGATCAATAATGCAAAAGTGCAGATACTTTACATTTTCCTTTGGTTAGCAATTCCTCCATTTTACTAACTCAGTGTATAAAAACTTGGAAAAAATATATATACTAAGATAAAAGACCATAATGCATTGCACATAAAAATTGCTGACAGGGCATTAAAACACACAGAGAAAAAAAATTCTCCTCATCTTCTGCAATACAGTTTGAATTTTATGTTCAGTCTATAGGTCTATCCAATCACTTTCCCAAGTGAGTTTCACAGAACTGTGGCTGACATAGTCCCTGGATCTAAATGTAGGGGGGGAAACCTAGAGGAGAAAAGGACCATAAATACAGTATTCCTTCACAGATTTTAGCTGAACATCAGGCATTACACCTTCAGGGCAATCTTTTTAACAAAAACTCTCTTAGATGGGCATGTCTGAAAATACTAAAAGCACTTGGGCTAAGAATGTCAGCGCTAAAAATACAGAAGTGGCTGGAAATGCTGTTGTGTGTCAACCTTTATTTGTCCTTTAAACCAAGAAAAAAGAACAAATGTATGCCTGTAGGCCAAAATGCAGAAGCTTGGGATTTTTTTTCTCCTCTCCCTCCAACTTACACGAAATTTTTACAATGAATTGTAATAGGAGGTTCAGATGACAAAAATTACAGTGGTGTAGCCAAGAAAAATACCCATGGGGCTTTCTGCTTCCCTTGTGCCCAGCCTGAACCATCAGATCAGCCTTCTGGACTCAAATGCAACACTGTCAATAGGAATACATCATCTTTTTTGTGGTATAGAAGAGCTGTCGGTTGCAATTCCCATTATTCCAAGGCCAGGATTTTCCATTAGTGTAGCCACCTGCTGGGTTTCTCTACTCAGGTTTAATGGAGTCTGAATTTGAATTTATCACCATCTGTGGGAAGACAGGAAATGAGAGGAGCATCACTAATTCCTTTCTTCATTTACTAAGCATAAGCATAATCTTTATAAGGAGATAGGCAGAAGCAGCAGTGATCAGGGAGACGGAGAGAATATTTTAACTCATACTGACATCAGAGCTCCAGACCAAGCAAAATGCAGTCTGTTCATGAGTCAATTCCAGCTACAAAAACAATGTTTTAATTTCCTATGTAATGTTGTACCAAAACACGCAGATATTATTTAATTTTTGCTTCCAAGGAAGTCTCAGAAGACTTAATAATTTAGACTATTAAAAAACCCTAAAATTAAGGGCTTGGATGTGAATAAGTTCTCAGGAAGAGTTAAGAATACTGAATTATGGTTTTTAACATAAAGGACTAAAGTCATCTGTTTACACATTTTGCTCTTGTTTTCCTGTCCTAAAAGAAAAATCTGAAACAAAAATATTAGGGAGAGAAAAAAATGAAACAAAAAGAAGAATTTCTGTATTATTATAAAAAGGAATATGTTTTTATAACAGAACATGCAAACCAGATGAAATTGATGTTATTTCCCTCTTAAGTATAACAATAGAGACCCTTTGTGATGCTTTCATACAACACTGCAGCTCAATTTGGAGTCATCAGCAGTTCAGGAATCACAACTCCAATTGCTCAACTGTATAATTTGTTGTTCCTACCTATTGAGGGTGAGGTCTATGCATTTCTCTGGTTTGAACATAATTGCTACTTTAGAATAGACAGAAGAGAAGGTGGAACTTCAAATGTATATTTCAAGAAACCTTATGTGATACCCATTTGCCCTTATCAAAGGGTACTGACATCCAATCTACATTTGTAAAAGGATTTTTTTACTTCAATCTTTTCTCATGAATTTTGCTCCATGGTTATAATCTTTTGATTTATGATTTTGAACTAGTGAGGCTGCTCTCTTGTCATGTGGGTCAACAAAAGGATTTGAGCAACATAGATAATTTAAGAGAATGTTATTTATTGCTGTGAACAGACAATTCCAAGCTGAGAAAAAAAATGCACAAACCCCCTCCAAACAAATAACCATGAAATGTTTTTTTCCTCCTTCCTTTTCCTTTTCCTTTGAAACTACCTACATTCCTCTTCTATTGAAGCAATTTTGTGCATTGCAGCATAACGAAATAAAAAAACCTTTAAGTTTGTGTTTCTGGTGAAAATCACATGACACTGGGTCAATAATGAGGCAGAGGACAAAATAATCTCTGATTGTTTGATGGCTTGGTGAATGAAGTGGATGGATGAGTTTAACTTGTTTCATTGCAGTATTGATTGTTAACTGATTTGCCATTTTTTGGAGACCTCTTAGTCATCATATCATCAAATAATGCAACATGGCTGATAACACTACTACCTTTGCTTTGCAGACTCAGTTTAGCCACAGAAGGGACTCCTGATAATTCTTATATGATTTGGTTCAATTATAATTGGCTCCCATTTTTATCTTATGCCTACTGTGGATTTGTCCAAGCTTAAAAATCAATGGTGAAACACTAGGGTGTGCATGTTGCTGAAATTACAGCTTTGTCATTAAACATTATGAAGTGCCTTGGAGCATAAGCATTTTGAGATTTGGTCACTGTTTTTATTTTATTTTTCAGGGATACATAATTGTGTACTATAAGGTACCCTAGAGATGGGTTGAGGACTCAAACTACCTCAAAGCTTTTTTTTCTCAAGCAGATAGGCAGCTCATCAGGTTCTTGCAGTGATCATTGAGTCACTGGAAAAAAAAATCAAGCAAGAATATGAAGAACCTAACATATGAAGAACCTAACAAGAGAAAATAGAGACATATTCTCAAGGAAAGCTCTAATGAAAGTCTTTTATACTAAAGGTTTCTGATTTACTAAAGCTGAAGTCTACCAGAACTGTTTCACCCACTGTTTTTATTAGTGAGTTATTTTGTATCCCCTTCTAGAACTGAAAGGATGATGAGGACAGAAATGTTATCTATTCATTGGCTGAAGAATTTATAACATGGTTTGAGCACCTTGCTTTTAACTGGCGCTGTAAAAGTATCTAGGTTATGATACAGCACCACTCCGAAGGCACAGGACTATTCCAAAGGCTTGTATGCGTGAAAGATTCGGAATCCAAGCCGGCACCTGGTGTGCGTGCACGAACTTTAGTGTCAGGGAAGGAAAACAAGCAAGGAGAAGAGAGCAAACTCGAGGGGTAGTTAACTGTGGCTTGCCTGTTTTCTATGATGTCACACATATGGTCATTGTTATTCATACTGAGGGTGGCAACTTCAGTGATTCAAAACCAACACAAGAAAATCTGTCAGCTCTAGTTAAATGAACATTGTTATTACCTCAGGTCAAGCAGATGGAGGGCAAACTTCTCTGTTGGATTCTGCTGCTCTTTAATTAGTGTCCACATTTGTTATGTCAACATGATGCATCACGTTTACTTTAAAGGTTTGTTTTATTCCTATTACAAATGCTTATAAAATTTAATTTTCTACATTGAAAAAGTTGATCTGGAAACTGAGGAGCTGTGATGGATGAAGATTCCTTCAGTTACATTTTGGAAGAAAACTGTAAAAAAAAAATAAGCATAATACTTCCATAGTATTACACATGTATTCTTCTTCTGTTTTCTTCTTGAAATAATCTTTAATACATTATTAGGAACTCTTTGCCTATCAACAGTTCTTTCTAACAGGGAAGGGAAATATTTCTTCTCTGTATCTATACTGCTATATTTATGGTGGTAAAACAAATAGACTACAATAAATTTGCATTCGGTAAAATCTTTTGGTTTGTTTTATTCTGGGGGGAAAAGACCTATCTTATAGAGCACTTCCTTGGAAAGTTCTTTCTTCATACAGAAATTATGATAATAAGAACAGATGAAAGAAAAAATATGTAATTGCCACATTATGTTTACAGAGACTCTTTCACGGAAGACACATTTAAAAATTATAGCGAATAAAAAGTCTGGACAAACATTTCATATTTTTCACTTAATATTTGGAAACAAAAGAAATCATTCAGCAACTGCCAAAATAACAGAGAAAGAAGACTGAGGCTTCACAGAAGCAGAAAATAAACAAAAAACCTTCACAATGCAATGTTGTTAAATAGTTGGCGGATTTATATTTGCTTCTTGGAAATCAGTGTTTTACAATATTTGCAAGCATTTAATATTGCAAGTTTGTAAGATTTGTAAGGAGGAGTTTTTTTGGCAACTATGCAGTCAACATTAAGGAATCTCTCATTTCCTTTGTGAGGCATAGTTCTTATTTGGTGGTTGTAAATCCTGCCTTCAAAAGGGTTGGTCTGTGGATTACACATGGAAAGAGGCTGTAGACAGCCTGTGCAAGACATGTTTTATGTGGTCTGTAGGCTTATGAGAGACCTCTTCAAATGAAGTGAATATTCAGAAGTGATTCAATGGAAGGTCATTGTGGCCTTTTGCATGTGGTCAATGTCTCCTACAAAACAACAAAAAAAAAGTGTAATCTCATGTAGTCTTATTAGAATAATGACTTTATTTTATTTCTTCTTTTATATTATCCTTCCCACCCTACATGCTCCTCATAAAAAAGGAAAAAAAAAGATAATTTTAGAGGATCAGATACAGCTGTCACAATAGCAATAAATTTTTAACAGATTTCCTCAAATATACCTCCATAATCTTTATTACAAGGACACATTTTTCAAGATATTTATAAATAATATAAATGTTCTTTATGAGTTTAATATTGTTTAATATTAACTTGTTTACATATGAAGTTTCATTATTATAAAAGTTTCTATTCACTTCTTATTTGAACTATTCTGTTTTGCAAATTAAGAACCTTTCCTGGTAAAAGCAGGACTGATTTCCTTGGAAGTCAAGAGAAGAAACCATTTAAAATCTAGAGTGGAGTTACAGGAAAGTGAAGATAAATATGCTCTTTCCAATTCAAAGATACTTGGCTTGATCAATTACGTCTTCTACAGAAACCCAAACAAAAGCATGAGAGCCAGATTACATAAAAGAGATGAAGAATTTCCACTTGACATTTTAATAATCCTGCAGGTTGACTGGCCTGAGAAATTCAGAGTGTGTAGACAAGTTTTCTCCTTGTCTCTCATTTCCCTGGGTCCCCTATCCCAACCCTGCTCTGGGATTCCTGGCCCCTCTGTACCTTTATCGCTCCTGTCAATTCTCCATGCCAGCTCTGGTCAGCCCTACTTAATGCTGTTTCCTACAACTAAGGTGAATGGAGGGAAATATTCTGCCTCTCTTTCCTTTGCTCTAACTGTCAAATGTCTTTTGAAGCTTTGTGTGTCCTTAGATTAGGACTCAATCCAGGATTTAAGGAAAAATAGAAGATTCCCAGGATCTTATTTTTAACTAGTAATTTCAGCATGAAGTCCTGCACTTGGGACATCAGAAAAACTAAATGTCAAGAGGAGTGGATAAAGAGAATGAGAATATAGTTTCTTCATGTTATGTCTAGAAACATAATTTATCTTTGTCTCAAAGGTTTAAATATAGTGTGATGATACTGGAACAATATAATTGCAAGTATCATGAAAGATTTGGGGTGTTTCCAATCTCACTAATCTTCATCATAAGCCATTTTGATCATCACAAGCCATACCATCTCCTCTGATTAAAAAAGTACGTAGAAGACTGCAACTTTGAAAACTGTAATAGTTTGACAATTTCCCATGTAGAGGAAATGAATATACACCAGGTTTTCTAGACTGTTTTCCCAGACAGCTTTCATAGAAATTAAAAAGAAAAAAAAAACAAACTAGAAAACTCCAAACATCTCTGTAACATGTTCACTTCAGTTACAAAAAAAAGAATAAGATTATTTTGTAATGTGACATTAAAAAATGGCTTGGATAAATTAGAAGGCAGTGGTTTCCAGACCAAAGCTCCTAACAGAATAGCTTCCTCTGTTGATCTTCCCACTAAATATCTATTTCAGGTTTTATCTGCACCTCTCTATGAAGGTCTCACTGTTTATTCAGTAAAGAACCTGGTTCGCTCTTCTGCCACTGCAACCTTGCTAAAGACTTGAACAAATACCTGCTTATTAATTTCTCCCAGGTTTTTATCAAGTGCACATACCTCATTAATTTTCCCTAGCTGGTATTCTTCCTTTTGCACAGTTGAAGGTGTTTGGGAGAAGTTGTGAGAGCACTTGCACAGGAAGGTGTCTTAAGAACTGAGTACAAGGTGAGAAGCTGATTGTTAGTTGCTTCTTTTGGATTACTTCTGGAAGTTTGAAGATTAAATAGAGTCATAATTTTTCTATTAATATTTCAGAGAGTTCTTTAATTCTGGTATTGTATATGAAGCATACATATTGATATGTATGTAGTAACTTATATGTTTTTACTGACTGAAAACCTTGATACAGATCAATAACATATCAAGAACTATCTTAAAAGCATTTGGTTTTATGTATTGCTCTAGTAAAGTTATTACTTTTTCACAAGAAAAATGCCATGGAATATTAAATTTCCTTTGAATGTATGATTTAACATACAAATGTATTTAATATTGAAGCAAATTGGAGTATGTAGGTACAAAATAGAAGGATACAAACCACATGTTTAGTGAAATATCAGCACCCTTTCTGTTTGTGAAAAATCTTCATTATATATTCTTCATACCTGCCCAGGTCTTCTCTCCAGACTACTTTCTTTTTATTTCCTCTTGGAAATTCCTAACAAGGAAAAAAAATAGATTTTTATTTTATATCAGTAAACAATTGATATCACTCATTTCATCAAGGAAATACAGTTTGTCATTGCTACAGACCAAGAACTCTAATAGACTCTATATTGCTAAATTACTGTAATTCACAAGATTGTACTGGGGAAATATTTCACAGATGGTCACAACATTACTTGAAATATTTTTAATACACCTTATCTAATTACACCTGCATTAAAACTTTGCTATTGCAATTTTAAAACTTGGTAAATACATCAATAGTCCTTTGCTTGGAAACTGAGGTTTCAAATCAGTACATTTCACAGATACTGAGGCAGAGCTTACTTGCTTAAAGAACAAAGAGCCTGTGGAACTAAAAAAAATTGTTACAGGAAGAAATTAAAGCATAAATACTCAGACAAGAGCCTATGGAATTAATTATGTGAATAGATTTGCTTAAAAAGAAATGTTAGGCTGTAGGAAAGATTATGTTTAATGTCTACAGGCAGTGGATCAACAGCATCAAAAAAGGAATGTGCTGGTCTTCAAAATTATGTCAACCCATGGGGTTTCTTAACCACCACAAAAGTGTAAATATTGCACCTGTATTTAAAAGCAATTTTTTATAAAAATAAACAAAGATAGAACTGTATCAAAACACATTTTATCAAAGACTGGAAGGTTAATCTAGAGCTGCTCTAGATTTATTTTCCATATACAACAAGGAATGTGGGAGGAGGGGAAGGGAAAGGAACATTACAAAAATATTTTAAAGACAGCTCGGAAAGAGTAGCAAGTACAGAGCCAAATTGAAAAGGGCAATTCTAAAAGGTGGCTATCCCATGGGAACAAGATATTTGAGGCTAAGCTAGCTGGATGTATTGGGACCTCTGTTCTCTCTCACTAAGTCACAAAAAATGTGAATTAGCATCTTTAACGCCTTTCTACATTTTAAAATACAATATTTTATTACTTTCTATGGGTATTTACAGGGAATCACTTTCCCTAAAAGAGCAATTTTCTTCCTTAAATTCCAAGAGTAGTGACAATATCAAATTCAATTTTTATGCCATGTAAAAAAACCAATAGTTGCACTTGTAGCTTAGAGGAGTCTGCCAAATATAAAACTATTGTATTTCAGTGGGCCATGGTGGGAAATGGTAAGAGGTTTTTGTATCTACACTGATCATTAGAATTAGAACTTTCTAGTTTTGTTACCAAAACGGGTTATAACTCAGTGTATACTCTGTAAGCCGCATTTTCAAAAGGAAAATTAGTTGTGACTTTAACTGGAATAATAGAACAAATATATAATTACACTGCAGAACCTAAAATCTCAGTCAATTAAGGTCAACAAGGTAGAAAACTAAAAGTTTTCGAGCCATAGCACATCAGTCATTGCTGGACTCTATCACTTTGTCATGTGGAGAAGTAGATAAATGTATTTGAAAAAACAGAGAGCTAGGAACAGCTTATTTATTTTTTTATTTTCAAATTAGAGGAGCACCTAAACATTAGCACTTTGGATTCTGAAGCTGAACTACAAGACAAAAATGGCGAAAACAAACCTCAAAAATAATAATTATATTATAGCAATACTATTCTGTAATACAAAGCATCAAATCAAAATAACAGAGGGGACAAATTCCTAAATCTATTTTATAGAAACTGCCTGCTGTTGCTATTAAGTTGCCCTGATAGGTTAAAAAAAAAAGGGATATTCACAGACATCACATAAATGCTCCAACACTATTTACTGAATAGATTTTCTTTGACTCTTTATGATTGTTAATTAGGAGTTTAAAGATTCTTTAAAGTCTGGATTTTTCCACTGACCATTGGGGGAAAAAAAAAAAAAGTCTGAATTTTGGTAAATATTGATTGTGTCAATTATTTAACCTATTTCTTACTCAGCTTCTCCCTGCAGAGCTTCTTTCGTCCATAAGCTGTTTATTACAACAATGTCTATGTTGTGCTGACTTGCATGATCCCTCTTCATCTGTCCAAATCTATAACCCTTCTGTGTTTCTGTGAAGCTTTAATCATCAAATACACTGCATGTCTCCTATACAACAGCCAAAACAATAACAGGTCAATGGTTCAATTCTCTCTTCATTGTCAGTAGTCCTGGTGCTTTGCCTCTCTTGGAGTATTCTTGTTTTAGGTATGGCCACACACTTTGGTGGTGCAGTAACAGAAGCATTAGCAGAAGTGGTTTAGTTCATGCCTTATTTATTTCCATTCTGAGTTTAGTTATTGTGCTGCTTTTAGTTTAACTGGAGAGGTAATTTAAGCACTGTTCCTATCTTGAAAGAAATTTCAATCTTAGTGTCTCCTTCAGTAAGATGGAAAAGCATGTACCTAATTTAGAGGCTAAATAAGTAACGATTAATAAATTCATACAAAACTGAAAAAGAGAAGGAAAGAAAAAACAAAGGCAGTATGATAAAAATATACACTCCAATCCCATACCACTGCAATTCAGTATCATGAATAAGAAAGTGTTCAGACTACAATCTACTTAAGCCAGAAGCATGGAAGGTTGGAACTAAACACCTTTTCAAAGCTTAACAATTACTTCTTGCTTATAAAACCTGTGAGAGGTGTCTTGAATTAGTTAGCAACAATAACCTGATCATATGCCTGTGTGGACACAGCAATATTATATACTCTTCCCTGAAACAGCTAAGAAACTAATGCAATCCCTTTTTCATCAGAATGTAACACTGAAAAAATTACTTGTGTCCATCTTATGGTGTTCATCTTATTATCTGCTCTTCTCTCCTCATCATCAATCTATAGAATATTGTGAAAGTTAGAGATGTCAATCTGTAATTTCAAAATGCTTGAGGTCTCCAGACCAGAAAGAGCCTTTGAAGCTCCATCCTAAAACACAGTCAATAATTTTGTTCCTCAGGCATAGGAGACCAGTGCGTATCACAGCTTTACACTTATAAAGCACATTGTAGGAAACAGTTTTCTCAGCAGGGAATTATACCTTTCACTTTTTTTCCTCTGCAAAAAGAGTTCCAAAAAGATCCATTTTACATACAAGGTTGATAATGTTTTCATTTATCTGTTGTAATGGAGCAATACATATATTGTTTTATATATTGCAAACAAAAAGTTAACACCCATTCTTCTCAGAAAACAAGAGCTCTGTCAAAAAGAACACTGTGACTTGAAAGATATATGTAGTGATTGAAGGACTGCATGAACTCAAAAATCAGCAGATTATCAGTCATTTGTCCACTGGGAATAGTTAAAGGACCTTTAATAACATTAAATACATACAAATATCTCTCAAAGTTGCTGTCTAAATAAATGATAACTATGTTAAAAAACTAAAACATCTGAGGCTGTAGTGTTGCCAGACAAACTTTTTGCTCAGCTGGTTTTAATACAATGCTTATTTTGCAAAACCATTAGCCTATGGAACTGCATAATCAGCTTTATACATTAACCAGGAAGAGGCACAAAATGATGAACCAGCCTTGGTAAGCCAACTCAGCTCCATAATTGGAAAGTAACACCAGTTATCAAGGAGTCAGCTGTGACCTTGGGGTCTGTGACCTCTAGAGACCATCCGAGGGACTCCTGGGACAGATGAACACATACACAATGGGAAGGGAACATTATGTTAATGATTTTGGGGAAATTATTATCATTTGAATGTTTATTTTGGCAAAATCAATGAATATGTATGTACAACAGTATATATACAGGAGCTTTTCTATACTTCAGATGCACTACAGATGGAGATATCCCACACACATCCAGAGCTGTAATAAACATGCCTGCTACTTAATGCTGTATTGATGTTAAGGAGGTTTTGACCATATTTTGGTAGCAGTTTCTGGCAACCCAGATGGTACACTACTCCAGAATTTCAACGGATCTGAGGAATCACTTGGAAACCCTTGGTCAAGTATTGTAGGAATTGGTGTCTGACGTACAATGAACAAGTCTGAAGTATTTTGAACAATCACAAAAACTGATCACTGTCCAAGTCTGGCACCTTAAATGATAAGATCAGTATGCAATCTCTAAAGAATGGGGGCATTGATAAAAGGAATGTTCCCAGCCTGGCTGAAATCAGATAGGAACCCTAAACCTGGCTCTTGAAACCACAAAGCTCATGATCTTAAATGAAGATGAAGAATCCCCGTGAAGCAGACCAAGGGAATCATCCTCATCTGAGTCCCTGGTTACATTATTGCTGGGGAAGGAAAAGATAGATTTTTTTTTAATTGATCCAAAAACAACCTACTCAGAATTATCAGAACCTGTGAGCACTGTGGATGTGACAAGGAGAAAAGGTAGTAGGCCTTTTTACAAGCATTACCTTTTAAAGTAGGAAAACAGTGGGGGACACACCAATTTTTGTATATCCTGGAATGTCCAGGGTCCCTTATGGAAAGAGACTCATTGAGTAATTTCGATGCAAAAACTACCTTTGAAAATGGAGAAATAAAATTAAAAATTCAAAAATGTAAAATTGCGTGAGCAAAAACGTCTATATTGCAGAAGCAGGTAGAATAAGAAGAAATACCTGAGGAGGTGGAGGATTCAGTAACTCCTTTGCTGTGGCCAATGGATGCACGTGGAAAATCCAAAGTGGTGATGCTGGTAAAAATGCCATTGAAGCCCAGCTCTAAACTAGTAAGTTAAAAAAAAAAAAAAAAATCCAGGAAAACTAGAAATGACACAAGGATTGACTAAGTTAATTAATAAATTCCTGTAATGTGGTTTATTGGTACAATGTGACATTATAATATCCCAATTTTACCAATAAAGAAACAAAATACTGGAGAATATAGGTTAGTACAAGATTTAAGAGCAGTAAAACACTCTTTTATCTTCCCTTATAGAGGCAGGGAAATGACTAACAGTGCTCCTTAAGGATGCATCTTAAGGATGCCTTTTCCTGTATACCTCTTCACCCAGAGAGATAGAAATTGTTTGCTTTATAGTGAGGGAATTCAAACACTGGGTGGAAGGTGCAGCTAACACAGACAGTGTTACCCCAGGGCTTCAAAAATAGCCCCATTATATTTGGCAATCAGTTGGCAAAAAATTTTGAAAGCTGGAATAAAGATTGTATTCTGCTAGGAACCAAGACTGAAAGGGAGTGTCTTGATGCTACAGTAAAAGTCTGTTAAATTTTTTGGACAAGCTGGATACAGGATGTCAAAGAAAAAGGCACAACTAGCCATAGAAACAGTAACATATCTTGGTTTTGAGAGCTTGCAGGGATAAAGAAGTCTGAGAAAAGCTTAAAAGGAGACATTTGCCAGACTCTGGAGCCCAGGACTTTAAAAGATCTATGAGCCTTCTTCTGTATGGCTGTGTGATGTGGGTTAGAGATTGTCAGTTGTGGGGTACTGGAAAAGCTCTTGTATGATTCTCCACCAAAAAATACGTAGTATGGACTCCTGAAAGTCAGAGGGCCCCTAGAGCCCTAAAAAGAGCCTGAATGACAGCCCCTGCTTTGAGACTCCCAGACTCAAGCAAACCATTTGAGCTATTTTGTGTGAAAGGATGCACCTGAGATGAGGGGTATTGGCTCAGTATTTGGGGTCGTGGAAGCAGCCTATGGGGTACTTTTCCAGATAATTGGATAATGCAAGTAAAGTGTGGCTCTGATGCTTGAGAGTGGTGGTAGCTGCAGTGTTTTAATCCAGGAAACAAGAAAGCTGACATAAGATTACAGTATATGTACCCCACAAGGTAATAGCTGTTTTGGAATCAAGAAGGAGAATACTGAAATGCCAAGTTGTCCTATTGGAGCAAGACAATGTTGAATTTAAGGTAACTACTCCTATGAACCCTGCCATGTTTCTCCAGGCTTCAGGAGAAGCCCAGAGACCTTTGTACCATGACTGCCTGGTAACACTGAGCAAGTGTGTTCTAGCAGAGCAGATCTCAAGAGCAATCCCACCCAGGACCCAAAACTGGAGCTATACACTGATAAGAGCAGCAGGTACCAAAGGGAAGATGGGCAGCTGCAATCTCAAGCCCAGGCTTTGCCTTTTAACCCATTAGCACAAAAAAACTGAATGAATGACTTTTCCCTCATTGCTAGAAATTGCTGAAGGAAAAAGAGTAAATATGTGGACTGATTCAAAATATGTATTTGGAATATTACATGCCCATAGAGCCATGTGGAAGGAAAGAGGATTGTTATAGGCATAGGTGTGTCCTATTAAGTACAAAGAAGATATTGGTCACCTACCAGAGCATGCAAAAGCCAAAAGAAGTGGCTGTGATGCACTGTAAAGCCTGTCAGTTTGGAAATTTGTTAGTTAATACAGGGAATAGCTTAGCTGATAAAACAGCTAAAGAAGTTGCTGAAAAAGGTATTGTTCTGCTGCTAGCCACATTATTAGATGCTGTGGAAATCCACTCTGTTTATTTATACTATTGTATATTCACAATTTTACTTCAACCTCAATATAAGAAATGCAGAATTTCTGAGCTTCTTGAGAAGAATGAAGTTGTTAGAATAGTTAGAATGCTGTAACATGTCATTCAAAGCAAAATCTGCCATATGCTACCATTACACTCTGTTTTTCAAAATGTTCTTAGGTAGCAGCAGAAAGCCAGATTTCTGTTCCTTTAAAAATCCACATAGGCAAGAATATCAGCCTTATAATAAATTTTTGTCTAGCATCAATCAAAACTTTTGCAGTCCTTGTCTTGAAATTACACTTTCTGATACTTGAGATATGTATCCAAAAAGGGTAGTTAATTTAAGTAATTTTGTCTTTTTCTCTCCATGTACAAGGTCATTAATTGCAATTGGGACCTTCATAAACCCTAGTCTGCTGATGGGGCGAGAACTCTATTGTTAAATGTATTATGGCAGGGTTGTCTTTGGAGATTGCCTGCTTGATTGCTTTGTAAAGGCCCAATGGCACACAGCAATTAAAATCCATAGACCTTTATAACCCTACTGATGTTTTATGGGCCTTTTTGTGTCCTTCGGTGTGGTTTACCATTTGTGTATCTCCCAGTGGATCTTCTTTTCAGAACTCAAAGTGGAATTTTTTTCCGGAGTGATAAAGCTAGTTATACATCATGCAAAAGGTTAATGACTATTTTCAAAAAGAGCTTATGTTTAATGTCATAGGGTGAAAGTTATAGTAAAGAACAATTAAGTAAAATCACTTCCCATTTTGTCATTCTCAAAATATTTAGATACTACCACTGCTTACATAGACCCCATTGCGTTGGTAAGTTACTGGATGATTTAAAACTTTTCAATTAATTTTGTATACCAAGTCTAACTTCTTAAACAGAACTAAATAATTGGACAGTTTTTCTATGTGTATCCATATACATATGGAATTAGAAAACTGCCAGCTTCAGGGTGTGATTCCCGATATCCTCACTCCGTGAGTCACTTACGGAACCTTTACACAGTGGTGGGCACATGAATGTTTTGTTCTTAGGAGGTATGTGGCTTCATACTCACTTGCTTAAATGCTTCCAGTTGGTCTCTCTTAACAATGAACCAACCAACACAAGTAACAGAATCACAGAATAGTTAGGGTGGAAGGTTCCTCTGGAGATCATCTAGTCCAATCCCCAAAGACAACGAGACCACTGTCTAGTAAATGCATTTGCCACACCTGTGGTTTCACAGCCAAAAGTCCTTTCAATAACACTTAAGTATTTGGAGTCATAGTGAATATACAGTCTTTACCACTAGTGATCTTAACATCAAAAAATTTGTATGATTTCTCATTTTATATTTGTATCATGTTTTCAAGAACAGGAGAAATGACTGCTCAAATTCAGTGTAGAATAGCTATTAATTGAGCTTATACCTGTGATTTAATGGAATGGAAAATGCCTGCTACTAGAGGGAAATAATAAAAATTTCCCAGACATCTCATGAAAATTTTTTTTAAAAATCCATTTCTGTATGTATTAGAATAGGTACTTCTGAGAACTAAGTTACACAACACTTTAATTCTCAAATGGCACATAGACAAAAATTGATGGAATGGTAGAAAAAGAACCAAAGATGGAACAGGAAACTAAAGAGCCATGAACTCATTTTCAGGAAGTCTTTTGAGAATGCTATAATTCACAACTGCAAAGACAAACAGCTTTAGAGCCTAGCAAATAAGGAAGGACTATTTATATGTTCTTCTATTGAGAGAAAGGACAGTTTCAATTTGAGGTACGTATGACTTGTTGCTTTCCACATCGCTTTAACAATTTGTAAATCTAAATGCACTTTTAATTTTGTTCTCAATGCCAGTTACTCTAGCCACTGTGGACCCCAAAGTCTGCATTATTGTAAGCTGGGAAGAATTTGGTGGCCAAAGTGGACCTACAGAAATGCTCATTGCTTAAGCCCAGAGTTATCATAATTAAAGACATTTGGCTTTAAAGGTATAGCTAGATTCCAAAATTGTCCTGCAAAATCTCTGTTATTAGCCATGGCAAGCAAGAAAATAATTGTTAGAAGCTAGAAATGTTATGAATCGGTGATAAGGAGGAAGGTAATTACTTTTAGTTAAATTAATTGTATTTCATATGGAAATGCATAACACCAGAGTAAAAAAGCCACTTTCTGATTTGGTCATCATAGCTGACAGTCTACACTCAGCTCAACATTTGGACACAGTTAGCCATTTGGACCCAGTTTGCCTAATTACATACTTGATTTTCTCATGTCACAACCATAGGTATCGTGGTGTCCTTGGTTTTTTTAGCTGCTATTATTCAGGCTTGTTTGATTATTAAGTGTGCCAACTGGCATCAAATGTATTTTGTAGTCATAGATTACTCTCACTATAGCAAAGAACAAGAGCATAGTGTCTACCCTCACAGCAGGTAATTCTTCTTTGTAGAATTCAGTTTCCACCCCTCAGCTGACTTATATAATAATTGCAACCACAAACAAGAAGAAAATCTTTTGACCCTCAAACCAGGATTTCTTTCAGCCCTTGGAATTTTCATTATTTAGGCCTTATCTCTGAGGCTGGAGAAAAAGTTTGGTCTAGTTTTTGATAAATAATAACAGGCAGGTGTTCCACCAGCAAATTTCATCATAGCTAAGGTGCCTGAAATGAAAGTGTTGATGGTTGTTATGCAGACAATAAACTGGATCTGAATTCGGTTTCTTGCAAATTAAATCGGTTCTGGTAAAAGGAAGGATTTTTCTCTATTATTTCTATTGTTCTATTTATTTCTATTTAATCTCTTCT
Source organism: Dicaeum eximium (assembly GCA_013396995.1). Lineage (NCBI taxonomy): Eukaryota > Metazoa > Chordata > Aves > Passeriformes > Dicaeidae > Dicaeum > Dicaeum eximium. Next base: position 512,075 of record VWZP01002089.1, on the reverse strand, counting down.
CATCCATCCTTTATTTTAATAGAATGATGCCCAAAAGTCTTTCTCCAATCCATTTGTTTATTTAGAGAAAGGTAGAATCTATACATTAAAAAAAAAAACAACAAAAAAACACAAAAGCCCCAAAAAAACAACTTCATGTTTGCTGTGATGCTGAATATAGGATAAATTTGGAACAGGGATATTTTCAATGAAATGGAACACACAATAGCTTTTCTCATGAAACACAGCTCTTTAGTGACAGATTAATATCTCTTTCTCCATGTTGATTTTCTTGAGTGTTTTCAGCATTGCTCTGGAGCTGTTTTCTTTGGAGCTTTTTAATGTGTACACAGTTCTTCATGTAGTCTAAACTGTATAGCTAAATTTAGAGCAATAGAACTCTTACGATTTATTCTAGGTGAGAGCATGATCCTCAGAAATGTAGTCAATCTTTTTTCGTTCTGTGAATAAAAGGTTGAAAGATGAACTTAGAGGAAATACCCGTAATATTCAGCTATCTTTAAGGTTTAAAACTGTTTTTATCATTCAGAATACTCATATGGGAGTGAAATACTGCAAGAAAAGGTGGTGACAGGAAAAGGGAGAATTGACACAAACTGAAAGACAGTAGGTTTAGGTTAGGTATTAGGAGGAAGTAATTTGCTGTGGGGATGGTGAGGCACTGGAACAAAGAGGTTGTGAATGCTTCATCCCTGAACGCTTCATCCCTGGAAGAGTTCAAAGCCAGGCTGGATGGGGCTTTGAGCAACCTGGTCAGGTGTCCATGGCAAAGGTGTTGGAAATCCATGATCTTCAAGATCCCTTCCAACCCAATCCACTCTATGATTCTATAATTTTATGATTCTATGAATTTGCAGCAGGTGTTTTCTAGTATAATATGTGGAATCATGTGTTGCTCCCCCACTTGTTTCACTTTAAAATACAACCGGTCAGAAGGGTTTAAACTGTGTTCTAGCAAATATGAATTATATCAGAATAAAGAACAGGAAAGAGTAAATGAACTAGTGCAGTAAGTGCCTCTGAGCCATATGAAACTACAGAGCATCTGTGAATAGAGGTTTTCTATTTATTGAAAGGTGAGGCATTTATGTCAATTACAGTGTGCTTGGTCCTCAATGTACCATGGTGGTTCTCAGATACAATGGGAGCATTCTGACTCAAAGCAAAAAGCGTGTTTACTGCCTCATTTACAGGACTATCACCATTCAAGTGGTAATGTTGGTGTAAAGATGAAGCAGTAGCCTCCTCAAAGTGGAAAGGACACTTTTCTCTGCCTTTCACATGCGGATCAAAGAGCTGGACCTTTTAAGTGCAACATTTCCTGAAGACTTCAGTACTGTGTAGATTGTTTTTGAGAGGTGTAATGTCTTGCAGATACGTGAGCAAAGTTCACTGAATTAAGAAACATGTAGCCTGAACTGCAAGCTCTGGTTACTCTTGTGCTACAGTGGTGACAGGGTTTAATTGGATCTCTGTGCCTCAAGTCTGGAACTCTTGAAGGAAAACAACTGAAATTGAAGACTTGTGCAGATGTCTCATCCTGGTAATGAGAGGAATCTGGCTGGTCTAGTTTTAAGTAAAATAGCTGAAATAAAAGCTAAATTAAGGCTTTCTGACATGGATGATCAGTGATTGCAAACCAAAGTCTTGAAATTAGTTGACATTTCATATGGTAATCAAAATGGATTCAATGAAGCGACTGAGCTGTCCATTGAGGTCCTCTCCACCATGACATTCATTCAGGAGAAGTAACTCATCAGAGACACTTTGATGAAATCAGTTAAGACACTGTGGGAAAGTATCTTTTTTGGGAAAATGAATACACTTTGAAAGGTCTGAAGGTTTGTGTTGTTAGATTCTGAAGGTCCTGCAAATGAGACACAAGAGAAAACTGTGTTTGGTAGCTAAAACCTAAGAGAAGACAATTCTCTTTCTTTATAAACAAAAAATTATAGGTTTTATCACAGAGTTATACGAGGCAGAGGTAAAACATCTTTCATATAAAATGATATGGCAAGCTAACTACAAGAAACATGAAGTAAAAGTAGAAATTCTTTCAACTGCGTCCAAATAAGCATATTCTAAGTTTTAAAGACCCTAATTATGAAAACTTCAAGGGATTATTAAGAAGGACAATGGTTACATTAAATCTACATTTGCAAAACTTCAGTGAAAATATCCATTTTACATAGGCCAACTTGCCAAGTTTGTCCCCTACATGTATATCTGTTCACTGCAATCTCTCAGATATGCAAGGATAGAAACATTAATTTGGAAAATCAAGATTTAATTTTTAGTCTTTTCAGTATTTATGATCTCAAATAAGTATGCAATGTAGTGTTAATTAGAGCCTGAAAGCGACTCCTTTGTATTTTTTTGGTTTACATTGTACTACATTGTTCTTTACACAAATAACCCCTGCCCCTGTGAGTGCTCTGCAAGAGTGTTGTTTTTCACAGTCAATTGTGAGAATAAACTAGCCTTCATTCTTTGTTTAAATTTTTATTTCCTTATGGAGACTCAATGAGATAGAATCAGTCGGAGTGAGAAAATTCTAAAATTATGTTTGTAGGCTTTGTTTTTCTTTTCAAATCAGTAGTTTGTTTTAAAATACTAAATTTATTTTAAGCCACAAACTAAAATTATGTGACATTCAGTATGGGCCATTCACTTAAAAGCTGGACTCAATGATTCTTGACAACTAAGAATGTTCTGTGATTCTGTGATTCTAAGATAACATGCAATATTGTTTTGAGACTGATTTTTTGTCTTTGAAACACTCTAATATAAGGTTCTTTTCCAGAGTAAGTATTTTTATAAATGTGCATAAGCACTCACAAATCTACTTCCACTTTTCCTGAAATAATGGTTAGATGTGACACTTTTCCACATGAATTTTTCTACTCCAAAAAATGTAGAGGTTCGACAACAAGGGTAGAACCTTGTGCCATGTTTGATTTTTCCATTTCCAATCTCTCGCAATAATGTCAACTGTGTCTTTTATGTGTTAATTCACTCTAAAGAATAAAATGGGCTTTTTTCATACCTTTTCCTATATTCTCTTTTTTGTCCTAAGATATTGAAGGATTAATGCATCTAACCTCATTAGTCCCACAGTGTGCCTGTTATAACATCTCTTTCTTCATGCCATGCAACATCTTGAGACACCAAAGCCCATGTCTGAAAGTCTGCCTCTGGAGAGCCACCACCAAGGCCCTCCAAACAGATGAACAGCAGAGGGCTGTACTGCATGGTGCTTTTCCACAGCAGGTAATACCTACTCCACCTCCAGATCTCATCTTATGCAATTTTTATAGTACACTGTAACAGCAGAGATATATTCTTGTTAAGAGTCAAGACTAAAGGAATTACAGTACAGCTAGCCTAGCAAATGTCATTTACATTGCCATGTTAAGAGAAACAAAGCTGCTCTTTGGATTCATAGTGGTGAAGTTTCATGGAGGAATGATCTTTTATTTCCTATTTATATAGGTCTTTTATTTCTCACATGTGTACACCCAAAGATGACAATCTCCAACAGCATTTCATGAGACTCAAAAAACAACTTGGAGACTTGAAAAACAACTTCAACTAAGTCTTTCTCTTTTTGCTTCATCAAAGATTCATTTTTGAAGTGTACAAAAAACTAGATTAACTTCAGCACACATTCCCAGCACCAGTGATGAATATTGGAATTATCTGCTCCTAAAATCAAATCTTTAAGAATGCTAAGTACTTTTAGATATCTCTACAAAGTTGTGGGCTGAGAACAGAAATTTTGTGTCAGTACTTCCTGTCAAGTCTTTCATGTAAGCCTGTGTAAGAGACGTGAGTCTGTGTAACCACAATAGATGCACAAAACCTTGGTAAATGTTCCTATCCAGAAGTAAGGTAAAGTTAGAAAGGTCTCATTGTAGTCCAAGAGCAAAATATCCAAAAAAAAAAAAAAAAAAGAAACACCTGTCACCAAATTTATTCAGGAGTTACACAATTCACTGCCAGCAACAAAGTAAAACTTTTCCCTATAAATACAATGTCACCTGAGGGATATTTCTGTTTTATGGAGTACCTTGAGAATAATTCAGGTTCGCAGTTCAGTAGATCAATAAGTAGAGAAGCTGAGTGCTTCAACCAAAACCACAAACAGTAAATATGATTTTCTAACATATGAGCAGAGGCATTAGATCCCACTGTAAATATATAACAAAACAGTATGACATATAACCCCAGCTACATTATAGACTCCATTACTGTTTTGGTGGTGTTTTCTCAGTAAATGTATGTTATTCACTACTGACAACATTCTCAGGTTCAAGCATAAACTATGCTTATCATAATATGTAATAATATGATCATCAGAAAGTTTTCCATGTCTTTTTAATTCAGATGCAAATAAGACAGCTGGGTAAATTTTAAAGCACTTAAATACATTGTTCATGGTTTTGTATGGGCAGAGGAATCTACAGGTCTTCAAGTATACAAACACCACACGAATGTATGCTTGCTATCACAATACCACACAGACAACAAACTTTAATGAAAGTTGAAGAAATATGCTGAAAACAATGGCAGTGACATTTTTCCACTAAGGTGGAAATCCATTATTTCAATATATGGGGGCTGAAGTGTGGATGAAAGAAACATGAGCTCTTGTGGTTAAACTATGTACAATTGTTACAGGAAAAATTAATTGAGGTCCCAACACTTCTACCTACAATATAAGATATTGTGTCCAGTGCTCTTGCTTCTGGAGGTCAAACTGATGAGAGCTCTTCATTTACATGTCATTTACATAACAGCAAAAACAGGCTGTGTAGCCTAAGCTGCTGAACACCACTGAAAATGAAATCCCTGATAATTCAGACTTATTTTGGAGGAAGGGTAGAAACTACAGGAGAGACACAATCAACATTAGAACTCATCTGGATAAAGTAGTATCTGAATTTATCATAGTAACTTCCACTGTAATTGTAAAGATATGGCCCTATCTGATGGTCCATCTAACATTATTCCAGGTGTATTGGCATGGGCCTTGACTGCCATTTTCATTAAGCTAAGATAGTATCAAAACCTCTTATCAAAACGAAAAATCTCTTTTTCGTCCGTGGTGGCCATGAGATATGGTCACAGAATGTTGTCATTTAGGACAACAGAATAGTTACTGGAACTATAGGCAGGCTTAAACAGTGGGATTTCTGACTAGGATAAGCTTTAGGATGACAATGAAAAGCACAATTTCAAGATGTGAGAGTAGTCAGAGGACACAAGAAACAGGCAATTTCCAAGAAGATATAATTTGTCTGGCAAAAAGGATTTGTGCATATTGCGTGAAGCAAGGCCACTTGCACGTGTGAAAACCAAAGCCTATCTTTGTGCCTAATTCAGAATTTTTTCATTGAGCATTTGTAAAGCATCAGTGAAAGTGTGGGTGGACCATTTCTTTCAACAGAATATATACTTGTTATTCTTTTTTTAGTTTAAGAGCCAACAAGTGTCACATGTTTCTACCAGGGAAAAACAACATAAAAATACAAAAGACAGAATATATGGACATTTGCAAATATGAAAAAGTCAACAGAAAATGAAAATATTTTAAAAGTTTAAATGTCACAATGCAACTACTTTTAACCTTTTGAGTATGACATATGAATAAGCTCTTCCTTATTGCAAGCACAGTGAAAACAAGGAATGGTTAACCATTAATGACCAGAGACCTACCAGATTTTCAATAAAGACATAGACCAGTAGAATACTATCTATGTTGTATTTATGATTGCATCTGTTTCTATCTAGTGCTTTTTAGAGACAGATTTTGTAACTGTTTTTTCACTACTGACTGACTGTGCAACTGGTTTAATGGAACATATTTCCATTTTTCTCTTAAATGCAGTGAGGTAACAGGGTTTTTAGAGTCATTTAGGAATGTTTGACAGCAGTCCTATCCAAAGATTTTCCATTTGCTCTTTTTTTCCTCAATTTTTATTTAACTATAGTCCACTTTTAAAAAGTAATGAAAATATAGGTGCACCATGTTCTTCACTGAAGTGTTGCCTGTTGAGAAAATAAATATAAAAGTAAGTCTATGTTATAAAACACTCTTCAGAAATGAACATTATTAAAACAGACAGGTGTTCAACTTTGTCCAAGAAACTCTGCCCTTTTATACAAAAGCAATGTATACCTCATGGACACTATTTCATAAATGCCTTGAACTTTTCATTGTGAGGCTTGTGGTCCTACTTTTGATTGTGCTTATTGTATTTTCTTTCACTGCTTCTTACCAGTAATATGTGACAGTCCTTTATAGCTTTAGCCTCTGTTTGTCTCAATTATTATATTCAAACCATTAATGGATTTATTATGAAGGTAAGATAAAAAATGCTTGAAGAGTCAATAAAAGAAAGGAAAATAAAGTGACATTATGTACCTTTGGGAATAATTAAATTGTTGGTTTTGCTGTTGCTTGTTTGTTTGTTTTCCAGGAAAATGGAGGAATGTGCAAAGAAAATAATTTTATTTTCATAAAGGAGTTGATATTGAACAGGTATATCACAGCACAAAATAATACATTTCTATGCAACAGCTATGAGAATCTCTCCTAGAATACTAATAAAAACGTTTTCCTAGAACTGAGGGAATTAACCATTTTAGGATAAAGTTGAGCAATTTTTTGTTTATATGAAAGTACAGAATGCTTTTTTAAGGATCCTGGACTTCCTCTCTTTTCCCAGTGTTCTGGTATACCTCTGCAAGAAATGTACAGTGCTGAAGTTTTCAATTGAAACAGTATAGTTGAAATTTTCCATTGACGAAGAAAATGGAAATAGTAAAACTGGACCTTACTGTTGTAGGCAGTTCCATCTCATACTTCTAGAAAATGTATTCTTGCAAACCTTATACAAGAAAGAAGAAAATTTCTTGATATCTGTTCTGCACTTTATAGAAGAGATTTCAGACCTGAATATGCAAACCCCTTGAGTAAGAACAAGGACAATTGATGGGGAACATGCAGTTTATTGAGGCTGTAGCACCACAAGATTAGATTTTGGTAAGTGTGAAAACCAACCAAAAACCCCTCCATTTTGTGAAACAAAATTAGGACTAATTTCCCTTCAAACAGGCTTTCCTTGGTTGTTGATTTCCATCACAATCATCCTCCTGGGACTCTGAAAATTATTGCAGTGGCCACTTTGCAATAAAGAACCAGTGTAGTGTTTTAATCTGTCAGGTTCTATTTCATATGTACATTTCTTTCTGTGGCTAGTAAGCAACAATAATTTCTGTAAAAAAGTAAGCATCATGTTGTAATTCTTAATTCTTAATTATATGCTAACTTCTTCTTTCCCTCTTCCTTGGTCTCCCTTTCTCCCTGGTTTCCCTTTTTCACACAGCTTAAAACTTTAGCTATATTTAAATGTTTGCAAAACGGGTGGTGCAAGTATTTCCTCATCTGTACATGGAGGCAACGCAGCCAGAATCTGGTCCATATCATATCAGCCTTAATGAGTGCATTTGGAGCTGTGTGTTGCATGTGACAAAAAAGAATTATGTTTTGGTTATTATCATACTCATGTAGAGTATTAATAATATTGATTTTTTTAAGGCTAAACTTTGTTGGTACCCTCCAACAGAAATGCTATAGCTGATTTTTTGTTTGGTTGGGTTTATGCATTCCTTTGAAATAACCTATATATCACTATTTTTGAAAACTTGTGGTACTTTGATAGAAATATTACGCATTTTTTTTCCTAGCAAACAGCAGGAATTTCTGGCTTCCACATCCACTCAATTGGCTTTGCCACTTATTTTTCTGCTGTATTGTGACTCATTTTACAAGCACAAATCAAAGACAATATCCTTCTCTTGGAGAGCTTGAGTGAAATTTTCAAAGGAATGGTGTTCCAATAGGCAACCAGCTTTCCCTGCCTTAAAATGGACTTTTGGTTCATTGGTTGGTTCTCTAGTTTGTTTTTTTCTTTTCCCCTGGGACCTGGTAGCTCTGAC
>VWZP01002089.1:423371-504016 GCA_013396995.1 Dicaeum eximium | reverse complement strand
AAAAAAAAAAAAGGCCCCAAAACTGAAAACACACATACAAAAAAACCACCTTCAAACAACAACAACAACAACAAAATCCCCCAAAAATACCAAAAACAAAACCAAAAAATAAAGGGTGAGATGGGGAGGGAAAGGGAGAAAAGGGAGAGGAAAAGGAGAAACAGAAAAAGTTCTCATGTCAGCGGATTTCCTAGAACATGAAAATTAAAGATGAATGAAGTTAATTTTTCATAAACTGCCTTCAGGATTTAGCTTCTTAATCTTGCAGCCTGTTTATTACACTGAGGACTGCAATTACTTTCCATGGAGGGTTGAAACACTAAGAGATCAGTACTTGGCAACCAAGTATTGATTAATACCTTGCCCCGTGGAGTAAGTTTCTTGTTGAGCTGATGCTGAAGGTGGCATTTCAGACATCTTTGTCTCCTCATATGACTCATGTTTTTGATCTTTTCACTGTGACAAAATCTTCTTTTATTCAGAATAGAAGAATTCTATCCCAAGGGCTCATGTCTTTTATATATCCCAAGGACTCATGTAATCATAGTTCTTTTTAAATATAAAATATTGCTCTATTTCAGCACCAAAATTCATACAAATCAACTATATTAATAAAAGCCAAAAGCAATAACTATTATTGAAAAAGAAGAGTGACCAGTCTCATCATCAAACAGCTACTTGAATGCCAGGAGATCAAGAGTGTATTTGCATTACTGTTTGGTATCTCACAAAAAGCATTTTATAAGCATCAACATGTTGACAGAGCTGGCTCAATGAGCTGAAATAAAATAGTGACCAAAAAAGTGATTTTCACAATGATGTCACTAGGAATGTTGTATGATTTGATGTCTTATGTGATATACCTGTTTTGTTCATATATGTACAAAAATATTGTATCTTACCATGACAGTGACAGGGATGGGTAGGATGAGACAGAAAGGCCATGAAAGAAAGAAAGGAGAGTGAAATGGTCAGGAGATGTTAACTGAGTGTACATTTGAGCTGTAAGGTATGAAAAGGACTGCAGTAATGTGTGTGATACTCAGTTCCCATCCACACTTTTGTTGTTGTTACCCAAAACAGTCCAAGTGGGGAGAGTGCATCCACCCACTCCAGTTCAAATCTACAGTCATGCTTCTCACACCTAGCTGTTTTTTGGCAGAAACCTGCATTAGATTCAAAGTTTATCTTAGTAATAAGATAAACTGTGCGTATTAGCACTCAAATGTACAGCCCACCAGAAGTATAATCCAACCGTGGATCAACTCTGCTGTTGATGTGAAACTTCACACCCCACCACACCAGAGTAAAAGCCATCTTTCTAAAAGGATCAGGCTGATGATCTCTGTTGTTACTGGTGCTGCCTTGGTTCTGCAAGAAACAGCAAGTGTTGGGAGGAAGGCACTGATGGAAGGAGAAGTAAGGAGGCCAAAGACATGACGTGCCAGAGCCCTGATGGCACAAACAGCACACTTCACTAGCCACTTTTGGGGTGTCCTGACTGACTCTGCTCACTGGCTCTGGGGCTGCACCCTAATTGAGTCTGTCTGTCTATGCTGAAACTGCCCTTCAGGGCTGAGGGGTCCACTGGAGCTGCAGGATCCCTCCATGGGGCAAGCAGATAAGGGTCTCACAACCAGCACAACTGATGCATCCTGCAGAGCTATGCAGCTGTCTGTGCTTTGCAACATACTGCCTCTGATGGATCACTTACTTTTTCTCAAATAAAATAATGCAAAAAAATTAATTTGTACAATGACAGATGCAATTTCTGTTGCTTCTGTAAAATACTTTTTATTTTTTAGAATTGATAATTGAATTTCCATAGTTTTCTAACGCTTTTTATGTATTTTAGCTCAGTACACAGAGCTACAATGTTCTGATGATGAATTCTAACCTATGCATGTCAGTATAGCTTTTAAAAATGTGCCACATATTTTTAAATGAGCAGCAGCACTGCACTCTTTGAGAATAATCATAGAGGAGGTGCAACTAATCAGAACCCTAATTTATGTGTTCCTAAATAGCAGATATTTCCAAAACCAAAATGCCATGTTTGAGCTTCTGCTGAAAGAGGAGAGAATCTGTTTGATGACTGTCTTGATTGTAGAAAAGACAAGAATGCATAGAGAAGAATTAAATATGAAACTTCTAAGGGCAATTTTTTTTCTACTACACTACATTTTCAGATGTATAAGATGGGGGTTATCTTTGACAAGAAATGAACAAATCCAACAGGTCTTTGTGGCCCTTTCCTCTTGTGTAAACTAGAGTACAAGTAATAGGAAAGGAAATCTACTTGAGGAGCTCTTTCTCCCAGAAGTAATCTGCCTGTGACTCAATCCTACAATTCCTCTCTTTCCTGAAGTTCTGTTTTACCTGATGCCCCTCCATGTGGTCTGGCCACAAGGAAGATCCCATGCTATTGATTATTTCTTGATACTACTGTTGACACAACATGGCATGAATTTATTTCTTTTCCAAACACTGTGCATACACAGATTAGTGTCAACATTAGTGCTACAGCAACTTCCCACTTGCATTCCAAGCCAAGTAACAGCAGCATACAGTGGATACTCTGCTTCACAGTTTTTATAATTAGAAATGGCTAATCAAAGTCACATCTGTCTGAAAGGCTAAAAAATTCTCTTGTCCTCATCTTGAAAGAGTAGGGAGAGAGGGGATATTCTTTTTCACTGGCTAGAGCTACAGCAGTCTGCCTTTCTGTCCCAGCTACAGACCCAGCCAGTGTGGTGATGGATCCCAGCTGTGCACACCCAGCCAGCTGCCGGTGGAGCAGGAAGCCACCAGCAAACTGACAAGCCTGGCCTGACTTCCCTGGAAGGACGAGGCTCTTTTTTAACATGGACCCTGTGTTGTAAAAGGGATCCAGAAGTTGTTGGCTCAATTTGTGGGCCTGTGAGATAAAGCCTGTTCCAAATAGAAGGGAAAGAACAGTATCTTCAATTTCAGTAGCTGGTAGCTCTTAGGGAGCACCAGATCTACAGTGATGTCTACATATACCCCTTTCTCTTGTAAATTTACTTTATGCCTATTAGAGAGGCCTGATTACTTTTGCTGTTTATTTCTGTATCACTGACTTTTTAACCTAATCTCTTGTGTCTGTTTGCATTTAGTCTATTGCAGGATAGGTGTCCATGAAGTGGTGGCTTCACTTAAACTAGGATGAGTGGATGACGCTGCAAGGTAGGAAAACTTCACCTTTCTTGTGGACCAAAGTGAAATGAAGTTGCAGAATAAAGCAGGCAGCCTACTGCTGCCCTGTGAAAGAAAGAAAAGTATATTATTTCAGCTAATCTTCTACAGCATTTTTTTCCTTGCTCTTTATCTCAACACAAAGCAGCAGAGAGGAAGGCAGGGTCAAAATTTGCAAGTGTCACAATATCCCTTCAATTTAAATTTTTCTGAGAGCTCAGCCTTCAGGTAATCTGCTCACAAGAAAAAAGAAAAGTGGGGTGATTTTTGGTTTTCTCTGGAGATGGAGAGTAATGTACAATCTGGAATCCTCATGTGATTATCACAGAATCAGTGCTTTACAGGTCATCATATGTACAGTTCTTGTAGGGTTTTATCCATGTTCTCAATTCTACCTCAATATTTAATGTATTTTTCAATAGTTGTGACTCAATCAATAATTTCTACATTATCCCTTTCATCACCTAGGACTATAAACGATAACTTACTGTCTGTTAATGTCTTAAACTTCCTCAGGCAGCAAACAGGTCGAACTAGAATGAAAACCTTATTACATATGTTTAGTATTTTATGTAAGTGTCCATTTAATTTGCATTTAATGGTAAAAGTGTCGATTTTTTTTACCTGTAAAATCCATAAATAAAAAAGAAATTATTACTTTGAGGCAGGTTTTACCAGCACAGAGATCATATCAGAAACCAAAAGGATGACAATTTTAACCAGCGAAGGAAGAAATAAAGAATGGTAAAATCAAGAATTATTACTATTTTCCACACTGTGGTGGTGGAGTGTGAGCAACAGAAATCCGGATATAGCCCAGAGGCAGTCCTGGCTCAGAAATGAACATTTCCTCATTCCTAGTGCTACATTCATTCGCTTTCAGATGTGTAGGTGAAAGAAAAGCTGGAAGGGGGAGAGTAGCATGGGGAAAAAAATAGAAACAATAGGGGAAAAACCCCTGAAAACTGAACAAGCCTGGCAGCCATCTTCTCACTATCCTACAATGTTCTTTTTAAGATCTGAATTAGGCTGTGCTCTGATCATTTTCATTTGCTGAGGCAAAGTTCCTCCTGTTGGGAATTCTAGTACTGAAATCATTATTACCACTTTGCTAAAGGCAGCTATTACTCTAGTTATCTAAAGACAAGGAAAGACAAGACCCTTCAAAAATGTGGTTTTAATCACTGTGTTGTTCTATCTGATACTGATTTTAATCATGGCCCCCCACCCCAAGCCTTATTTTTATTAAATTATGAAATATAAACTGATTTTGAGACCTCCAAGCAATTTCTGATATAAAGTTCTGAAGCTGGGTACTGGTAGCAATAAGTACCTGGAAGAACATTGCATTGCAAACCTTAAAGCTCCTTTATACCTAAAATGTTTCTCTTTATAGAAATATATAGTAATTTATCAAACAGTCCTACGAAGTACATAATCAAATAGTGCTTAAATACAAGAAGATGAATTTGCCACCTGTAAAAATGAAAAGTATGTAGGCATTTTGTCTTAGCACACCATGTAGCTGTGCTTATGATTCTAAGCTGACAATAGTTTAATAGGAACTGTGTTGGCATGCCTATATGGCCTCTTTGAACCCATACACCACTCCCTAATTTTTCATTTACCTTTTTTCCTGACTCTTTCTCATAGCTGCATGCTGTCCTTTGTCACCACTCGATTAAAACCCTGTGGAACTGTCTTTCACCAAATACCCTTAACACAATTAAGTAACAGCACAAGATAAAGAAGCCTACTAAACATCTATATGGGAAATACAAGACAGCATATTCATTTAAAAATTGATTCTGGTCTATCCAGAAGGTAAAATTTCCTGGCTTGGGTAAACATAAATAGGAAGAGATATGACCCAGCATTTGAGACTATAATTTAGAAGAAATATTTTGTGGAATGAACACTTATTTTTCTCAAGGCCCATAACAGCAATGTGCAAATCACTGTTTTCACTGTATGATGAATAACTAAAATTCTTATTAATGTATGTGTATGTATATATATTTGTTTGTTTGTTTGTTTGTTTGTTTATGCATTTATAGCTGTTCTTCATTATTATGCAGCTGTGGCTGGCCTCATGATTCACATCCCTGAACCTGATAAATATTTCTTTTCTCATCAAGAAATCCCACCTGCCTAATGGGTAGAATAGGCTCTTGCCTTCAGCTTTTTTTTTTTTTTTAATGTTTTTCTGTCTGGCTTTTTGCATACAAAATAGGGACAATGTAATAAAACTTACCATAGTATTCCAGAAATAGAAAGTGGCAGATTAGTTTGTTATCTTCTTTGATAAGGTTATTTACTAAATAATGTAATTCATGTAGATTTTTTGTGAAATACATAGGATGTCCCTTGCAGATCTGTCTACCACATGTGAAATATATCATCACTTTAAACCAACTTCTGGAATAGAATAGCACATGGCAGTCACTCAACTGTGTTTGGACTTCCAGTAGTAACCCCAGGATGTTAAAGAAATTTTCTCCTTTCCTTCCTTGTCCCTGGGAAGCTACCTTCAGTGTTCCTTTGTAGCTGAAAATTCACTCTTAGTAACAGCAAAAAATAGATGCCATCCATACCAGTGCAACCTTTTTCAGAGTAGAAAAACCTGATGTCAATCTATTAGTGATACTGGATGATATTTACATTATACTGAAGTTAACAGCCAATATAATTGGCTTCAGTGATATTGGAGTTCATTGTTTTTCATGGAATGAATGCTGCTTGAGAAGGAGAACAGACTCAGTTCTTCAAAAAGTTCTGGCACTAGTAATATTGCTCTAGGAAAAAAACCAAACAAGCATCCCAATAATAAAGGGTTGCAAAAAACCTACCATTCCCACTTACTTTATTATGCAGTCCAATTATTACTGTAACTATCCTGAGTATAGTCCACGGGTATAATTATCAGTGATTTTAATTCTGAACATAGCTTTGATGATAATGCATCCCTATTTACATTCCCATATGTTTGTTAGACTGTGAAATATGAAAGCTTGGCAAAACTAACCCTTCTCACTATGTCATCACCATCTCTTATTTTATAGGCATGGAAATGGAAATTTTTACCTGTCGTAGAGAGATAACATAGCTATGATTATAATTCTGTAAAGTAAAGTAGATGTATCAAAATAATTAGAGGCATGATCCTCCATTAAGGTCAATGACTGCAGAAACAGGCTGACACAAATGAGTGGACTTTTCATTTGCTTCTTTGTTGTCCTTCATTTGTTCCCCTCCTGTGAATGGATATTGGCCTGGAATATGCTGACAGAAGCCTCTCTGGGGACTGACATATTAAACCTCAGGTCTAAAAAGTTAATGTGTCAATTAATGGGAATACCTGAGGCTTTGGAGACATGCACAAACTTACTTTTACAGGATCCTTCTATAGTTTAGATAGTGAAGATGGGGAGATACATAGTGCTAAAAACATGTTAAGAAACTTTCAGTGTTCTGTATATTTTGGATGTGTATGCTGCTGGTACTCTGTGGAGTTCATACTTGTGGATATTGACATAGGTGGCTATGAGCTAAGTCAATTAATTTCCTGATTTCCTATAGAGATGTACTTAAGATATCTCTCAGTATTAAATAAAAAATTATGCAAAAGGCTCATGGCCATTACCAACCACTTTCTTCTTTGGCACTGTCGTTGATACCTGAGATGTACAACTACTGCTCCAATGTCCTTCTGCTAATTAAACATATGTGCTAAAATATTAACTAGGTAAACTGGTTTAACAAAGTGCCCATTGTTTTCCTATTGCAAGAATTTTTTTCAATATTTATAATTCTGCAAAATTTAGGCATTCTCACTCATGTTTTATATATAGATTCCATGCATTTATCCTTCCTTTTTTCCCTACAGATAGATAATGGTTAGATTTTCCTGAATGGGAGCTAGCAGGAGTATGTACTGGCTGTCCTTGTAAAGATTGCAGTGGCTTACATATTTGATTTTTCCAAGACTTTCTGATGTGCAGGTTATCTCCAGGCTTTGACAATATGAATGTGTCATTAATCGTATCTGAGAAAACATAAAAAATTAAGGTGATTTGGACTTGAAAAACTCTCCTTTCCTGGTAATTAAAGTTCTCCTGCATTTTTAGGATTTGATCAGTGGGACATAAAGAATTGCCATCAAGCATGGTAATGGGGACCAGGAAAGTAGCCTCATTTGGATTCATTATAAAAAGTGCAGGAAAATACATTTACATGTGTTTCAAAAAAAGGGCAAGGCAATACTACTTTCTTAAGACAAATGCTTAATGGTAATCGTTTTCCTTTCAATTTTCATTGAATCTTCTCCTAGGAGATTTGATGCTTTCGTGAGGGAGTTGCTAAATATTTTGGCACATGGATGCCAGTAGCTCTAGTATCTATCATGTATTTTTTTCCATGAAGGCAAACAAGAATCAGTTTAAGAAAAACAGAGTGAAAAGTCAAATTCTTCATTCAATCAGAAAAAAAGAAAAAACAAACCACAAATACAAACCAATTTGAGATAGAATTTTCATTCAACGTTAAAACATGGTCAATTCTTTTACCTACAGATTGGCTGTTTCCATTCACTAGCACATTTGTGTTTCTTTCACATTGTAAGCTGTAAATTTCATCTGTTATATATATTTGATATTGTACAAGATACTGTAGGCTACAAATGCTATGTGCTAGCAAAAGTTTGGGCAACTTGCTCTAAAAGGTTTAAAAATCTGTGAGTTTTAACTGTTGTGTGTCTATGAAGAGATACTGTTTTCTGGATATCTGTCAGACTACATCTCCTTTGAACAGAAAAACAGGAGTGGGAATTCTGGGATCCTGTGAAGGTCATAATGGGCAGTGGAAAATAACAAGAATGTAAAATACAGCTAACTAAATTCACCCTTTTTTTTGTTTGGTGCTTATCACATGAATTCAATTAATAATACATCAGCTCTGTACTCAGTGCCCATGCAAAACCAAATTAAGGCTTCAATTCATATTTGGAAAAAATCCGCCACATTTAGCCTTTTATCCATTCACCTATCAAATTTTCTTAGAATTTTTTCAATATGGCAGAAAACCTAAAATCTATTAACTATTTGGGAATAAGCTCAACCCACAGAGACAGAGTGCTAATTTTCTGATTGTGTTCATCAATTTCCTTGCTACCAGTTCATCTCCTTCCCTTGATTCATGTTACTTTGTGAGGTGCTTGTTGTAGCCACTAAATGCCAAAAGAATACAAACTTCTGAGGACTGTATTTTCCCTTACTCTTTATCACAATTGCTTTATGTAAATTAGTAATTTAAAACCCTATTAATTTGTTTAGTTCATCTGCCTACAGTTGTAGGTTGGTACAGGGATAGCACTACCATGAAAATTCCGGGATAGTGCAGTTATTTTTCTTTTATAAATCACTTATGCAGAATGCATACATTTATTTTAATATAAACATATAGTATGTTGTTAAGAAGTTTATGTCGCATTATGTGGGTTCATAATGGATGTTGTGTTTCCTGATGCAGCTCATCCTGCTATATCTGAAATAAATTCAAAATTTCTGGGTTTGTCTACCTTGTGCTCTTGAAGAACCAAAGGATTGTGCCCAACCTATAAACCTCAAAACAGTAATTTTAGACTCCTCTCCCCTATTACATTCTGTTCCCCAAACAAGGAAAAGTTTTGAAGTTACATATTTTGAAATTTAGATTATCATATTCAACCTCCCTCTTACAAATTTTAAAACCTTTTTATTTACACAGATTTTAGGTGAAAGTATAATAGATAATTAGTTTATGTGTCCCTTACTTTTTCTGGTTTCTCCTTTTTTCTGTTTTCCAAACTCATGCCTATTTTATCCATACTTTTACTGTGCCATCTGATATAGTAGCCATGGGCTCAGCAGTCATGTGCTTTTTTCCATTTGTGCTTTATATCTCCTTGAGGTTGGTTAGAATCAAATCACTATTTTAAAATTCCAGGATGCCATAATGCTCTTGCTTTCTCAAGAAGGTGTTTAGAGTGTTGCTAAGTTTTGTTCTTGCCAATAAAATCTGACCAGTCAGACTCCACATTGTAAGTAATATTTTCAGCCTTTTCTGTTCTGTTTCTGTTTAAGTTAGTGTCACTTAAAATTATATATCCTGTTAAACTGATTGTTCAAGAGAGAACCTATTGATTTTGGAGACTTCCTGACTGCTGGATACCAACATCCATCTCACTAATGATTTGTTCTTTGAGTTTACCCTATCACTGAAATCTGAATGCTTTGTCTTTTAACATTTCACTGTCTTTAAGTCTGTTCACTGCTGATTTCCAGAAATCCCTTCCTCAAGTAAGGTTTTTTGATCAGCAAGGGTAACACAAGCTGATCAGTATTTTTAATTACAGTGTTAGGAGTTGAAGGGAATGAGATAAATTATCATGAACTCAATACTAATTTAAGTTCACAGAATCATAGAAACATGTAATCATAGAACCAAATAATTATTTTGGTTGGAACAGACCTTAAAAAGCCATCTAGTTCCAATCCCCCTAGCACAGACAGAGACACTTTCTCTAAGGACAAACTGCCCAGACCTCCATTCAACCTGGCCTTGAACTCTTCCAGAGGTGGAAGTGTTCCAGCCACAACTTGTCTGGGCAATATGTGCCAGTGCCTCAACACTCCCTGTAAATAATTCCTTCCTAATAACTAGTCTAAACCTAATGTCTTTCAATTTGAAACTACTCCCCCTCATCATGTTCATCCCTCAGCCTGTTTTTTAACTGGGGATTGCCCCAACCCCATATCAGTACTTGGTCTTGTTAAACTTCTTGAGATTTCCTTGGCCCTACTTCTTGAGCTTATCCAGGTCCCTCTGGATGGCATCCCACTCTTCAGAAGTGTACACCCCACCCCTCAGCCTGGTATCATCAGCAAACTTTGCTGAGGCTGCCCCTGATCCCTTCGTCCATGCTGTTAATGAAGACAGTAAACAACACTGATTCCCATACGGATCCTGAGGTGCACCACTGGTGTCCACTGGGACTGAGAGCACTTGACCAGTTGGATGCCACTGTCCAGCCAATTTCTTATCCACCTAACATCTAACCCATCTCTCTCTGCAATTTAGAGAGAAGGGTGTTGGGGGGGATTATCAAAGGCTTTACAGAATTCCAGATAAATGATGTCTGTAGCCTCTCGCTTGTCCACTGACGTAGTCACTCCATCATAGAAGCCCATGAGGTTGGTCAGGCAGGACTTGTCCTTGGTGAGGTTGTGCTGACTATCCCAAATCACATCCCTGTCCTCCATGTGCCTTAGCAGAGCTTCTAGGAGGATTTGTTCCATGATCTTCCCAGGCAGAGAGGTGAGGCTGACCAGCTGGTGGTTCCCAGGGTCCCCCTTTCTCTACCTTTTTTAAAGATGGGCACAATGCTTCCCTTTTTCCAGTCACCTGGGATTTCACCTGAGCACCATGACTTTTTAACAATCATGGAGAGTGTTTGACAACTATATCAGACAATTCCCTCAGGACTCTGGGATGCATCTCATTGAGTCCCATGGACTTCTGCACATTCAAGTTCCTCAGATGGTCATGGACTTGATCTTCACTTACACAGGCAAACACTTTGTTCCCTCAGCTCCTGATGTCCATCTACTTAAGAGATGTGAGAAGAAAAGGTGCCATTGAAGACTGAGACAAAGAAAAAAGCAGCTGAGTACCTCAGCCTTCCCCTTGTCCATTTTTACTGGTTTTCCACCATTCTTTAACAGGGGTGTTCACCTTCTTTGACTTCCTTCTCTGGTAAACATATCTGTAAAAAGCCCTACTCTTTATTTTTTGTATCCCTTGCTAAGTTCAGGTCCAGCTTTGCCTTGGTCTTCCTCATCCCTATACAGCCTCTCATCCCTGTACAACCACGCTTCATACTCACAGAGTAAAAAAGAAGGTCATGTCTCAAAATTCAAGAATTATGGGAAAGAATTGCAAAAGTGGAACTGAGAAATGTTTTGAAAATACATTCATGTAAAAGTAACGTGTTCTTCAAACAGATGCATTATATGAGACAGATGCGGTGGAAATTAAAAATGCATTCTCAACAACCAAGGACATTTATTTAAAATTCCTCAGTTAAATATAAAATAAAAATTTTCATTTACAAGTATTTATGTAAAATGCATTAAAAAACTGTCTTAGCTTTTAGTAAGCATGACAGCATGGCAAATGAAACTGGTCTTCTAAAAATGGGAGATCCTATGAGTGAATTAGAAATCTCAATGGATTTAGTGCATTCACGTGTAAGCAAGTTTGAAGTTACAGTCCTGGATCGTAAATAAGTAACATATGACTGTAAAAAGCAAATTCTTTTAAGTTAAGCAGGCAGAATAATGTACATGGAAAGGGCCATGAAATGCCCATAGTTAAGACAAGAGAAAGACAAGATACAGAAAGATACAAGCCCACTAGCCTGATCTGAAAAATATTCAGAATTTTTATGCAAATCTTGAAGGAAAGTTGATTAAAGACCTTGAGGCAGGGAAGAAACATGTTACATGAACTCTGTATCAGAACTGTATTATAATAACTTGATATTTTGCTTTGATGTCTTGTGGACAATAGGATTTCACTGAATATAAGCTACTTAGGTTTGGTTAAGCATTTGAAATAGCAGGACAAGCAAAATTGTCAATGAAATTGGGAAAATAGGCTTTAGTAGATGACCTGGAAAGAGCTTACCTTAGCAATGATGCTGAAATAGCAGATATTTGCTCAAAGTTTCTTAGTGATGATTCTCAAGGTTAAATCTGGAGACACCACTTTTAGTAAAATAAAAGAAAGCTTGTGTTACCTTGAAAACTGGAGCCAAAAGGATAAACAGAATTTAAAAAAAATCTATAAAAGAAAATGCAAAATAGTATTTCTAGTTACCAGTATTGATGAAATAAATTTTAATGCTATCAGATTAAAAAAAAACACCTGTAATCAATTGTAGAATGAGCATGACCCATCTGTATGTGGACATGAAGGGTGCAGATGTGATCTTAGAATGATCTGGGTGACATACTCTTGGTGAAATTATGAAAATTATTAACATCACAGCACAAGGAGTTGGCAAGCCCCATATAAAATATTCTTAATAATGACGATGGACACATTGTTTTACCATCAAATAATAGCATCACTTAAAACTTGGGGTCAGGAATGAAGATGAAGTGAATGGAAAGATACCATCTGAGAAGGAACAAATAGAGCAACACTTGGATGGCACAGCACAAGGAGGTGGCTGTCCATGAACTGTAGAAGAAACATTGCACTGCAAAATGTCAGAACAGTGAGTTTCAGAATACTCTGTTTGCAACAGCAGGAGACATAGATGAGTGGTCCAGAAGGACCTTTCCTTTGTTGACTCCTGTAAAATAATTTCAGAGTGGCTGCTGTTTTCAATATAAATTGATGGGCCAAAGTTCCTCAAATAGAAATTATTCGATAGCCATTACAATTCTGAGCTTCCTGAAATAATTTCAACCTTAACTTCACTGAAAATATTAATAAAATTGCAGTTAATGCAGAGGGTTATTATTTATGGGAAAACATCAATAACAATATCAGCTAAAATATCCCTTTGGAAACGAAAATGATATTTTGTATTTATTTTTCTCTTTAAGTTCTTTTTTCCAATAGTGAGGACACCAGTATAGGCATGACTCCGAATTTCTATGGTGAGGAGTGGACTGAAGTAATGTCCTTTCTTCTTTCCTATTTTGGCTATTGAAAGTATTCTGTAAGATGTCAGGTCAGCACAGTGCCACAGAGATTAAATATAATTTCACATAAAAGCAAAAAAATAATTTTAATTGCAACATTAAATTCTTCTCATAAAATCAAAACAAAATCTTCAAGTAGAAGGTTCTCAAAGAGCTTGGAAAGTGATTTTTAATACTGACCTCATTTAAAGAAAAAGTGTGTTTCTCACTTTAACTCTGTTTAATCTTCATGGTACAGAGCTGCATCTCAGGAATATTTCCTATATTTTCATTTCCTGGCTAACTTTTTTCCCTGATTAATTTATAAAGATGAATATTTGACTCCAATACATATAGCATTAGAATAAAAAGGAAGAAGAACAAGAAGCAAATAAATTTAACAAGTAGGACTAAATAAACAAAGGGAAAACTTTTAGAGCTTTATTTTACAGAAAGAACATAACTTAAACCACATGCTTTTCCTTTAGGATGTATTTGGTTTGTACAAATTTGCTCAATTTATAGATATAAGTATATTAAAATCCCTGTGAGCTTCAGAGACATTATAGTCCTAAGGACAAAACTATACTCTCAATTGCTTCCCTGTAATAAGGTTTGAACTTGCCCCTGAATGTCAGCCTTATCTCTAGAGTTCTCATTTAGCACTCTGTCAGATCTGGAATTAGTGTGATAATTCCACACTTTTTTTTTTCCAGGTAGTTATTATTGTTTAATCCAAGACTGTTGTTTAGTGGCATTTGTGTACTGTGCACAAAAATTAAAGCATTTTCACTAAAACAGAAAGTGTAGAAGATAGAAGATGGTTGACTTGAAGTGGATCTAAAAGTCAGAGCAGACTGTAAGTAGAATGGAATTGCACTGGGTAAGTGTGCCCGAACATCGCAGATACTAATTATAAATCAAATTATATCCATGGGGTCTCTGTCTATAAAGCTGAAGGAGCATTTCTGCAACTGCTTCCCTTCTAGATCAAGTTGCTGTAACACACAAGATCTCCAGGGGTGCTGCTGCAAGTGAAAGGGGAAATGTGGGGATTTTTTTCAAGGGTTCCCTTCTGACTCAAACCCCTCTGGGCCAAAAAAAAAGAAAATCATAAGCAATCAACTTATCCATCATTAGTCATGAATGGGGAATACACACAACAGCTAGGGAATTTTGTTACAATAATTCCAGTTTACTACAACTCTGCCAAAAATAAATTATTTCCTGCTTTGTAATAAAATTCACTCTCTACAAAATATGCAAATCACAGTGGGAATTTTTCAGTATGATTCAGCTTTCAAATCTCAAGATCTAGAAACAGGCTCCAGGCTGCTCTTTTTAAACTGTCAGTTTCATAAATCTTAACCATTAATTAAAATAAAATGTAACATTTCCCACAAAAATAAAGTCAAAGTGTGTCATTCTAAGGCTACATTTAGGGATTGTGCCATTTCGACTTTCAAAGCAAAAACACAATGAGGAGACAGAGTGAAGAGTTTCCTTGCATGTAGTTACAACACAGTTTAAATAATCAAGAGTGGGGCTCTGACTTAGATATCAATGTCAGATGAGCAAATGTGTATGAACAAACTCATGGTCTCTGTGGCAGGCTGTTTCTCACCAGCCAGGGCAAAAACATGCCTTGAGATTGTGAGCAAGGACAATGAGGATACCTGAATCCCAAACACAGGCTGAAGATCTCCAAATATTGTACAATGGCCTTTTAACTAGCATTATCACTTTTCCTGCCTACAGACACCTAGCAAATATGCAAGTACTTCTCATCATGCAGCGTACATGAAATATCAGGGCACTTACAAGGTGAGATAAGATAAGATAAGATAAGATAAAGATAAGCCACCCACCCACAAGACCCCTGGCTGCTGACTCTGAGTGAGAAGGCTCTGGAATTGACTTTTTGTGCAGGAGAATACTGTGCTAGACTTACAACCCTAGACTTACTGCCTGGAGTCTTTTCCTGCATTGTGTGTTTGCATAGTTATTTTCATTATTTGCTTTACTAAAAATGTAAATCTCTACATGTTGTTGTAGAGAACAGAGTATGTTTCAAAGTTAATAAAATTGTGTTTTGAGAAATGCATAAGAGCCTTTGATCAAAGAAAGGAAAGCACCCCTCAAGAGACCTGTACTTTATCTGATGTATTTTTCAGAGCAGTCCCTCTTTCAGAGTGTTCCAGACTATTCTGCACTGTGTATATGACTTGATTAAAGCTACCTACAAACTAATGAGATGCAACTCTTCACTACTGGCATAGTGCCATACACCATCTGTCTCTTTTGTCATGTCTCATATGTTGTCTTTGAGCTCACTATAAACTTAGAAAAATAATTTCTGTAGACAAAAAGGCAAGTCCCTTCATATATCTGTAAATAATGAATGTAACATGCATGAAGCTGAGTGACAGTCAACATAGCAGGGAATTTGAACTTATTTGAACTCATATTACGCTCTAGATATTTAGATTGTCTAATATATTTACTATGTGATATATTTTACTGTTAAGATATGTGATGGTCAAAAATCACCCACATTTTTCTGAAAAATCAAAAGGATATTATCTTAACTAAGTTACATCCCTGTGGGACTTCTCCAAAACACTTCTATTATAGAGCAACACTTACATGGTATTAAGATTTTCTGATTGTCAGGCCATCAAAATATTGCTGCTGAGGTGAAGATGTGACAGCTCTGTACAGAATCTATTTGTTCTTGCACAATTCATGATTCCTGATACAACCTATGAAGCACAGATTCATGGAAGTTGAGTTGAAGTGTTTAGGAACATGCTTAGTTTAAACTGTATTTCTTCAGTTCTGAGAAGAGTTGGTTTCCTTTCTCTTTACATGCACCTTTCAACTTTGAACTTGCTCCCTGCCTGATAGAAGGGAGCCTATAGAAGATAGAGATTGGTCATTTTTTAAGCCAGCAGCAACATGTACGTCTCTTGTTCCAAGATTTTCACTAGCCACAGTTTTTGAAATTTAATATTATTATAATCTCTTTTTCTTTTCCTTACTTTCAGTGTCTGTGTGATTATGAGGGAGAGAGGGGGGTAGGAGTGTGGGAATTGCAATGTTAAGTATTCAGTTATGTCAGTTATTAAATGTCTGCTTCTCTCATCTTCAACCATTTAAAGACTTCCTTTGGCATCTGTGTAAGTAACAGCAGCAACAGAAAAGAAAGATAATTTCTGTAATTTGGAGGCAAAATTTTCTGAGTTAGCCTTTTCCCTTAGGATTTTGTTTGCATGCAAAACAGGTATAGTAAATAGACCCATTCTGACTTTGTGAGTGACCAGAAACTGGAGTAGATAGACTTTAAGAAACCTGATTTTAGCCTAGGTAGCCCTTTCATTTTTAAGAGAACTAAGACAATAAACTATCACTACTATACAAGTGCAGACTCCTTGCACATATTTAATTATAGAAGAGAGCTTGAGGTGAAAGAAGATAGTATGTCTCTCTTTAATTAATTGCACACACAGAGATAAATATACATGAACATATATGCACATATGTACAGACTCTTATAATATTCCCTTCCCTCAAATATATATGCAAGCATGTCTGCTTTTTTTTTTAGGTTTTAAAAAATATTAGTCTTTCAAAACTGCCTTTGGAATCTCTCTATATGAAAACTCTCTAACTTTAGAATGATATACGCTATATACGATGATTACATAATTGTATTTTAACTGACCTTTGGAATCAATGACACTACTAGTCACAAAGAAATAAAATCAGGTTTGGGCTTCACACAAGCCCCATCTTGAGCTGAGCAGACAGTGTCACAGAATCACTGAATGGCTAATGTTGGAAGGCACTACTGGTGGGCTCATCTCATCCCTGCCCAGGAAGGATCTTCCTAGTGCACTCTGAGCACAATGGCATCCAGATGCTCCTTGAATATCCCCACTGAAGGAGTTTCCACAGCCTCTCTGGGTAACCTGGAGCTCTCTGTGCATCAGTTTCTGCCTGTTGCTGTTGGTCCCATCTCTTGGCACCACCGAGCAGAGCCTTGCCCATCCTCTCAACACCCTCCCTTGAGGGCTGAAGTCTCTCTGCCTTTCCTCCTAAGAGAGATGCTCCAGTCCCCTCGTCATCTTTGCTGCCCTTCACTGGACCTGCTCCAGGAACTCCATGTTTCTGTCTTGGGAGCCCAGAACTGGACACAACACTCCAGATCCAGCCTCACTAGACCTCATTTTTGTGACTGTCAAAAATAAATGTAGGTTAGCTGGAATTTTGCTTCATGTCACTTATCTTCAGATTTTAATGAAGCTAATGATTGTAGACGATACTCAGTACTTTGTAGGAATTGTTAGGCAGCTCATGGGAATGTTTTCTTTGTTAATTACATTTTCTTTGATCTTCTGCATTTAAAATTCAGGCCCCCCCATCTTGTAGACATTTATGTATGAGAATGGTTTCTCATATGCACACGGCATAACTACACTCAGTGGAACTGTTCAGGCATCAGAGAGTTTGAATACTGGAATCACTGACCAAAGATCTACGCCAGTGGAAACCAAAGAAAATTGTATCCTAGTAGTTTGGCCAATGTCATAGCAATTTCTTACAATGTTGTTGTGACATCAAATTAAAATGAAAAGAGTACATTGAATGCAGAGTAAAAATTCTAGCAATATAAATGCAAATTTTATTTGCACTACTGAATTAAATGCCTCCCTTCCCTATTTCAGATGAGCATTTTCTTTTAAGACTGTATGATAAGAATAGCTTGTCTTGAAGAAGAACAGGCTTTCAGAAGGAAGGCTTGAGGGAAGAACAGGGTGGGGAAGAATGAGGTAGCCAGAGCCCGAAGTGCTTGGCTAAACTGATCTGTATCTTTTAAGGAAGCTATTTTCTCTTTCAAAGCTTTCAAGTTTTAATGGTTACCTTATGGGATATAGTAAGATATTATAAAGAAGAAAAAAAAAATCATAGAATCATCACAGCTGAAGTACATTGTTTGAAAAAAACTGATTCCTATATCCAATTTCCTTTAAGATTTAAGGGAGCTGCAATATTCTGACAAAACTGTAATTAATAATTATTGTTTAAGTTGAGGAATAAAAATGCTGCTGTTAGGAGATGCTTTAAAAATTACTTTTTAGACACCACCTACGATCATTGGTGGGATAAATATATGATGGAAATTTTCAAGATGTCCAGTGAGACACTTCAATCTTTAAAGTCTACTCTAGATCTCCATGAGGCCAAAGACATGTATGCAGAATGTAGTTGCCTGCTCCTCCCAGCAGCCATCCTGTGTACTTTAAGAAACTCCCGCTATTGACTGAGAAAGTGATTTGTACCCAGGAAATATTTGAAAGCATGTTAAATGAAGAGTCAGCTCACAAATTTATTTGCAACTAAAGGCAGATTTCCAGAGAAGAAAAGACCTCATGGCAAAATCCAGAACGGCAGTAAGGATGATAGGTGTTGAAATGCTTTACTCTGGGGCGCTGGATTTGCTAGATTACAGTCTAAAAATCCCTGCAAAACTTTTTTTTGGCTGGTGAAACCTAGGTGCCTTAAAGTCAGCTCCAAACTAGCCTAAAAACCAGTGATCCAGAGAAATTCAACCCTGTCAGAGAAGGCAACCTCTTGAGGGGGACAAAGTTGTGAGAATGTGGTTGTCATACACCTTGCCATGCACATCAGGCTTCCGACTCCTGACTCCAGGAGACAAGCCCAGGTATTCACTGTCCACAGACCAGGAAGATAATTCTGAAGACAGATTCAAGTCTCTTTCTCTCAAAAAAGTGAGAAACTACTTATTTTCTTTTGCAGTATCACTACCTATAGGTCTCCTTTTCCTTCAAAATCTTAGGCAGTCTACATAGAATGTGGAAGACCGATTTTTTTTCTTCTGTTAAAGATGCTTAAAATTATCACATTGAAGAATTACACCTGGGATACCTTTGCAGTGATAAGGTATATATATATCCTTGTACCTTCCCTTAAAATTCATGCATTTCAGCACAAAAAATGCAAATGAAGAGATACTAGTGAGAGACTAGTTAGTGAGAGACTAACATGAAAATATGTCATCCAGAGGGCACAGCATGATATATACTAATTCAAAGGTTTGTTTGTCTTGGGTTTTTATCTAGTATTTGCTTTATTTAGCACTTCCACAGATAGTACTTGGTCATTTCAGCTGAATTTTATATAGATAGCATGCTATTAATATCAAGTAATTTAAGAAAAGCTAATTCTTATTCACATAGATGAAAAATCTAAAAAATCTCTGTTAAATACTATTTTTATATTTACAGAGCATAAACGTTATTTCAATGCCTTTTCACAGAATTTTAGTGCTGATGCACTTGTACATGTTACATGTATGAGAAATTATGTATCTGAAACAAAAGTATCATTTTAAAACATGCAGAAGAAACATCAAATGAAAATACCATTTTTTAAAAAACCTAGTGAGTATTCCCAGAAGCTGCCACGGGTGCAAACAAATGACCTTATTATCTGTTTTTTATTTCAGGTATTTCAAAATGCGCTGTAATATTAAAATTTTGAAGTTACTTTTGCAAATGTATCAGACTAATTTAGATTTTTTTCTTTAGCCATATTCTGTTCTTCTTCAAAAACTTTGAAGAACTTTTGATTAAACTGGATTTCACCCATAGTCTTCCCAATACAGCCCATACTTCATGGTCAGATTCTGAGGTGGTTCTCAGCTGTCTGTATTCCTAACAGTCCAAACTGGGGACTAGCCCATAATTCAGAATATCATTCTACTGGCTCATCTGTCGCGTTTCTGGGATTTTTTTTTCCTTCAAGAAAATCAAGCCTCTCAAGAGAGCTAGGCTGTAGGAAACCTAGATTTTATCCAGACGCAGTGATGAGATTGACCTGGAGCATAAACTTGGACCAGGTATCTGAGTAGCACTGTAAAGTTTAAACAGAGCCTGCGGGAGTCCACAAATGGCTGTGTACTCTTTATTGAGGTCAGTGAACACTGAAGGGAGGGCTAAAATGGGATGATTGTGTCTGGGTAGCAAAAACAATTTAAATTTCCTGGGAGACACTTCACATATTCTAATTTAGCAACTACTTGGTCCTTTAGAATGAAGTGGGTACTTAGACAGAGAAAATAGACCCATGAAAGCTGTTAACTGATTACCTTAATACATACAGATATAAAACTGGCTGTAATAATACATTCTTGGTGACTAGATGTGGGTGGAAGTGACCCACAACAGACTTTTTATGTCTTTCTGTGCTATGCCTCAAGTCACACATTTTATATAACTCCAGTACTAAGCCAAGGGTTCCTGGTCAGAAATTCAGGTGCTTCAACAAGTGCATGTCTTTACCTCCCACCACAAGGACTAAAGGAGTGAGTTTCCATTAGCCCAGCCTGGAACAGAAAGTTTAAAAGGCCATAGAAAGGCCTCCAGTTCTCTGTAAAGAGCTTCATACCTAGGCAGCAGGTTTTAGTGTAGTGTGGCAAGTATGTTTTGGAGCAAGGTAGTAACATACACAAATCAACTTTCTGACTCTCTTGATTTCCATTAAAGATTATAGATGTAGGTGTGGCTGTCTAGCAAGTCAGTAGCTGTTTGGGATTGGAGGTAAAGAATCAAGAGTCTTACAGGGTAGTGTGAGAAATAAATTGTAACTTTTCAGCTCCTCTAAAAGAAATGCTTCATCAGCTCCTGGTAATGTTTAAAGATTTAATTAATCTAGGAAAAAAATGTTTGTCAATAGGTCAGTTTTTAGGTCGTTTTCTTGATATTCACAGGGCCACTCGAGCTCACAATTCAAAGTTTTCTAGCCTGGGGCAACATTTCTCTCTTTACGTGACTACAACTTTAAATAAAATTAGAGGGAGTTGATTTCATATTTGATGCTGCAAGCTATTTAGAATGTTCTAGAAGGGTACTTCAGAAAACAAATCTCTTTACTGTGAGCCAAACACAGAGTTTAAATGGTTGGAATTGATTAGAGGAGTCAGTCATGAACTCCAATATGCATTTGTCCTGGTTCCAACCAGGACAAGGCTAACTTTTGCAGCAGGCAGGAGGAGCATGTCCAGGATCCAGGGGTTTTTCAGTGCCACCACACCCCACACATGGGAGTCTGTTCCCCCACATCTCAGGGGTCACCAATTGCTGTTGCTGGAGTCCTGTCGGGGTGAATCAAGACTCTTGACTCCAATACCAGAAGGCTTGTATTATTTATTAAAATGACTCCATAGCTCAGGATGATTTGGGCTATTTCTGCCCAGGTACAAAGCTAGCATCTTGCTTCTTCAAGCTCCATACCCAAAAGTGCAAGAATGCCAGAAAATGTTTACAAAGTCAGAGAGATAGCAATTCTTTATATCATAGGCTGAGAAAAGAAAACCACATCTCCCATATCAGGAGACAGGGCAAAGGAATGCATTTTGTCCTTGAAACACACACACACAGATTTGAAATCTGCAGAGAAAAAGAGCTTTCCCATGGAAGAAAAAACTCAGCAAGTTTGCACCCAAGAAACTTCTTATAAAATGTCCAGTGACAGGGGTCCCTTCTTTTTCTGGTGAGTTCCAGTGTGTGGCCGGACAGTGCTGGGCTCTGCATGGAGAGCACTCACGTGTGAATCATTTGTCTGCTTTGTACACTCTATTAATATGGCTGCTGCTCTTAATTTTTCTTATTTCATTGTTTACTGTTTCCAGTAAATTGTTCTTATCTTCATTCGTGGTCTTTACTTTTTGTGCCCCCAGTTCTCCTCTCTACCCCGACATAGGGGCAGTCTGGTGGAGAGTGGGTGAGTGGCATGAGGTCTGGAGTGTTTTCAGTGGGAACACCACTCCTAAGCTACGACAACATGTTTCTTTATCTTGCCACTGACCTCACAGTGCTACCAATCTGACCCCCTTGCTTGAGGTGTAGCACCACTGTAACTGAAGTCAATGACAGCATTTCTCAACCTTGCCCAAAAAAGATGCTCAGAAGAGGATATTTTGCCTATTCATCATTGCCACAGAGCTTTTTATATCTCATGTACAATTAGCCTATGGGACAAAAAGCTCTGTGGCTCTTGCACATGGTGTCTGCCTCCAGATTATTCCTACTCATTTTCCTTCTGCAACTACGTGCAAGAGTGTTGCTGCCCATTGCCACTTGTTCACACAGTGCCCCTAAATCCCTGTAACAATTCTCTTTCTGACAGTCTGTCTATTTTGCATTATGCACATTAACTGGGTGACATACTCTTTTCAGAATATCACATATTAAATTCCCAACCATTTTGCAATAGAAATGTTGACAGTTTGGATTTAGCCATAGTTACACAGTGAGTAGAATACAGAACTTGAAGGAGGAGGGTCCTCTGTAATTAAATTTTTTGCAATTAAAACAGTCAATGATAACAATTAAATGGAGAAGTGAGAGTCCACTTGGTGTGCTGTATTCATTTCTGGGCTGTATCCTCAGTGCAAGGAGGATATGCAGCTACTAGAGAGAGCCCAGTGAAGGACCAATATGGTGTTAAAGGGGTGGGAATATTTCCCATATGAGGAACAACCGAAGGAAACATTTTTCACTGTGAGGTGACTGAACACGGGCACAAGCTACCCACAGAAGTTGTGGAATCTCCATCCCTGGGTGTATTCAGAAGCTGGACATGGTCCTTCAATTTACTTCAGGTGATGCTCTTTAAGCAGCAGACAGTAGGACAAGGTGACTTCCAGAGGGACCCTTTCAGCCTCAACTATTCCGTGGTTCTGTGATTCTGAAAAAAGCAAAGAACTGTATTTTGACTACACAAAATTCCTTACATGATATTTAGGAAATAATCTAATTTAAAAGGAAACACAAAGGAGTGTGTTTGAATTACCTACTGAAAGCCTAAAAAGTGAATCAAAACCTGAACAGCATATTGACCACCGAGCAGGTTAGAAAAGCAGCAGAATGAATATATCTTGAGGCTGTCCCTCTTTATGCACCCACGTCTGAGCCTGTGCACTAACTCTCTGTGACTGCCCTGTGGCAGAGCGGAAGAGTAATTGACATTCTAGTTAACATAGGCTGAAAAATGACCTTGATTTGTCACTTTGTCCCTGGCTTAGCAGGGCACCAGGGTTAAAGAAGGCCACAATTCAAAACCTGCAAATATTTTATTCTAACAAACACCAACAAAATGACTGCAATACTTTAATTGTTTTATTATTTACTGGTTAATTAATTGAGGGAATTCATAGTCCAATGTTAAAGAATTAGGGGGGTTTTTGACACATTGTTGGCATTTTTTTTAAAGCCCATGTAATATTATTTTAAAATATCTATTCTGGACAATGCTCTGGCACAAAAAGACATAGTAGTGGTGGCAAGATGCCTAGTTTTTGTGTTGCTGTGGTGTGACAGACTGGAGTTTCTCTGTCAGTGTTACTTATATCTAAAAAAGGAGTGGGTTTTGAGTAAAAACATGGAAATGAAAGATAGCATCCGTAGAATAGACCTGGTTTTATTTTTTGCTGTGCTTGAATTCAAGCTACTATATGTTTCCCAGACTTTGGTATCCAGAGAACATTTACAATGTGCAAATACTGAAAGAGCTATGTAGAAACACACTGTTCACTGTGTAGGTTTTTAGTGAGACTTCACATAATGGGGAAATCCAGCTGGAAATGAGAAGTTGGATGCTTTTGCTAGTACAGCCCCAATACAGAAAAGAGTCTAAAATATTGACCTTTAAATTGTGGCAATTAGAAAATCTGTGCACATTTCAGTGCACAGCAAGTCTTACATTTGTTGAATATACTGTGTATTTCCTTCCAACACTGAAAGGGAAAAACCTCATAGTTTTTAACAGATGTTGTTAAAAATAGTTGTTATTTAGACACAAAACTTTGCAAAAAGAAAGAGGATTTCTGGAAAGCATCTTCTGCTGTGGAACTGTATCGAAAATGCTAAACAAATTAAGAACCATAGAAGAAAAAAAACCAAAAACATTAGAATGTATTCTTATACACATAATAGCTTTTTCTATACCTTAAATTTTGAAGAAATACTGTATTTTGTGAAGTGAGTTGCATATGACAGCCGGACTGGCTTCAGAAAAAAAGAAAAGTGTAATTACACAAAGATTGTTACATGTGAACCTTGCAGAAGAAAAAAACCAAAAGTTTTGTAGGTTACTAGGAGGGACATATAAGCTACCTGAGAAATAAAACAGAGACTGTAGAAAATATCTAAATCTTGAGCTTTCACACAATAGATGATATAGAAAAGAACATGGTGAGGAAATGGTTTGAAAAGAAGTTTCTAGAGTTAAAGTCAAAAAATTAAGAAGTTTATATATAGCCACAGGAGTTAAAAGAAGTGATGTTTCTTAACATGGTTTGACAGCACTGAACGACCAGAGAAAATATTGGAATCAGTCTCCAAATCCTGGCTCTGCACTAAATCAGGCACACTAGGAAGACCCAGAGGTAAGAAGCATAGATGGAATGGAATTGACTGGAGACATGGAAGAGGCAGATGTTTTCTGCATTTGCTGCCTCGAGTGCCTGATTAGCATAATTAATCTATATTTTTGCACTGACCCAGTGAGGGAGTGATTCTTTGATGCACCTGGTGAATAGAGGGATTGAGTAAACTAAAGGAGGTAATTGCTAATGCAGCTACATTACAGCCTTTGTGAGTAGCAAGCAGGTGCTTTCAACCCATCCTAGCTGCCTACAACTCGGGGAAAAGAAAGGAATGTGATTGGAGTGCCTATGGCCTGACCCATGTCCTGCAGAACTCACACATGGGAATGCAATGACTGCAAAAGTGGAGTGGCTGCCTGATGGCAAAACTGGTGGGAAACAGTAGCTGATCGGTGTCTTTCTGCAGAAACAAGTTTTATTGCTCCTGGGCATGAGGGAGCCTGTCAGCCTTTCCCTGCTTCTTCTTTCCTTCATCTTCTTTCATTTTAAAAGCAACCTTGCTAAAGAACTTCAGGTGGCATTGTACATTAAAAGCCAAGGATTTTAACTTTAAATACCAATGTTTTAGCAAACACACATGCAAGTGAGCAGTACTGAAAGCTCCTGAAGAGACTGCATTGAAAGACTATTTCTTTACAATTTTGTGTCCTTAATATAGGTAAGAACTAAAAAATTCTATCTGGAGCGTAACATCAGAAAAACCTCTATTTTATGGTTTTCAAAAGCAAGAAGCAAATTACAAAATTCACATGATTCAAAATATCATATTTCAGAACATAAGTTTTGATGTGTTTAGGTTCGGGGTTTTTATTTCATTTTGGTTTTTTTAGATACCTAGTTGTAGTGAACATGAAAGAACATTTTTTAATTTCCATTGTAGAATTTTCAAATTTACAAATAACAGTAAGAAATGGGGAGAATTCCTTAGTGCAACCAGCTATTAGTGTACCTCTTCAAACTTGGAACCTTATGTACATGGAAGGAATGGCTGAAGATCAACATTGCCAAAGAAATAGTGGGTCAAAACAAAGACATTCCTTTAAAAGCTTAATTAAAAGACAGTAGTTGAAATACCTGTCTAATTTATGAAGAATAAAGTTAGGTACTGAAGTAATGTATAATTAGGGGTTGTAACATTTTGACTGATTTTGATAGACTGCAGAATTAGTTTAGTGGTCTTTGCATGCTACTTCACTGTGTACATGTTTAGAGAACCAAGCTATAAAAAAAAGGGAAGTTTAAGGCAAGATGGAAAGTTAGATGGAGACAATTTGGGCATGAGATATTCACTTTCATGCACATTATTTTGTTAATTTATGCATTTGTTTTCCTCAATTGCCTCTTGCTCTTTTAGTGGTATGATAGAAAATTTATTTAATGTGGATTAATATGAAGAGATATTTTAGAAAAATTATGATCTTGATCTGGCACTAGCATAGGCTAGAATGAGAAAAAAAAGGTTAATGGATATTGTGCTGTAGAACAAAAAACTAAGAGCATTCAAATGACTTAAAGAAGGACCAGCAATTGCTCTTGGACTTGGGAGTCCAAGTCCAAGCAATAACAGAGCATTTATTATTTCATTCATGTATATTGCTATATCTCCCCAGATCTTTTCTTTCATTCCTAGTATCTTATATCCCATAAAAAATTTTGCACCTTCTTATGGAAAAACCATATACTATAAATACCATGCCATTTATTCCTTTATTTTAAAGGATTTCATCTCTCAAGCAAGTGATAAGATTTTTAGGAGTTTCACTCTGGTATGAATACTATGTGTCAAACACATAGTATTCCTGCAACTGTTTTACATTGCAAAAAAAACCTGTGTGCATGTTAATTATATAGTTAAAAGTCAGGGTAGAGCTTCCAGCCTATGAATACTGTAGTTATACGCCCACAGCATTGTGACATAATTGATCAAAATAATGCTTAGGGTCCTCTCATTGCACATTCATTTGGCATTCATTAGAGTATCACTGATCATAATGATTTCATTTGGTATTCAGAAATGCCATATGTTTCGCCATAGGTATTCATGGACACTTTAAAATAGATTGCTTCTTCCCTCTGTTGAACTCTCTGATGACATGCTGATGCAAAATGCATTTCCACTGACAGAGTCCCTCCCTGCATACCTGGCAACAGAAGGGCAGCTCTCCTGTAACGTCTGAATTGGTAATATAATGATTCTTTCTGTCCTGAATAAATGGAAGGCTGTACTATTTAAAAACAAAACAAACAAAAAAAAAAAATTTACTTTTCTATTTAAATAAGGAAGATGTGAAAAAATTCATCATTTTGAAACAGACATAGAAAATGCTCACTTTTCAGCACTTCCTTTTTATTAAGAAACAACCATATGTCTTTTAGGTAAGATGTGTTGGAAGAAGAGGATTTTGGATTAAGCAAAAACCCAAACAGAATCAGGATTTGGGACCTTAGACTTGCTTCTGACTCAGCAAAAATCTGGTGTTTCTTTTCTTTGTCTTCATTTAGACAAGCTAAAGGACTACTGATTGACGTGAACTTCAGTACCTACACATACCTTCAAGCCTGCCTCTCTCCTGAGTTTATACAGGTCTAAGGTAGAGTAAGCAAAGCCTGATTATTAATCATAGGTTAATCTATTAGAAGC
Source organism: Dicaeum eximium (assembly GCA_013396995.1). Lineage (NCBI taxonomy): Eukaryota > Metazoa > Chordata > Aves > Passeriformes > Dicaeidae > Dicaeum > Dicaeum eximium. Next base: position 476,958 of record VWZP01002089.1, on the reverse strand, counting down.
ATTGATTTCTCTGTCAGAATGGTTCCTATTCCTATTTGTATTGCCTTGCCATGGCCGATGCTAAATTTCCCAGGCTAGACAGATGAAAAAGTTGTTGCCTTTCTTTTCTTATTGATTCTGGTTTGAGAAGGTAAACTGAAATTCTTTTTTGCTTCTGATATTGCCTGGGTAAGGATGACAAAGAATTGATTAGACTCAATATTTTCATCCTCTTACATTCAGCAAAGTTACCTGGAAATGTGGAAGCCTTTTCTGTACTTCCAAAATGCTTGAGGATTATGTGTCCCTAATGAATTTCATGTAATCATGCTTCCTTGCTCTAAAAGTAGCTGGACCAAGATAGTCCTCCTTGAGGAAGATTGAGGATGGAACATAAGTAAACTTCTCTGGGTAATAAATGCTTCAGTATGTAATAGCTAAATTCCCGTTCCTTCTCAAATTTTAACTTTTTTAAAATAAGACTGTACCATGACTGTCAATGATACAAACTGAAACACAAATCTCAGGAAGCAAATGCTTAAATCAAAAGGGAATGGCTTTGTAAAACTACAATATTTTCCTTAATCTTTCAATTATCTCTTTTTTTCAGTCTCATGTGGCTTCAACACAAGTTCAGGATACATTTTCTGTTTCTTAAGCCAATGACCATATCTGTTATCGAATATGTATTATTGTAACAAGTGTTTTTAGTTGGACATAGTAACATTTCCTTTCTTTTACCACTTTAAATAAAAAGAAAATGGTAGCATATAGGAAATGTGTCTTCCCTGCAGTGAAGAAGAATTTTGCAATTTCTTGCATGTCCTGCAGAAGTCATTCTTGGATTGCAAGGTATAATTACACACTTTCAAACCTAGTTGTCAGACACTGCTAAATTAACAGGAAAGAGGAAAGTACTCAGTGAATTTCCAGTGTCTCACTAGATTTTCATTATTTCCCCATGGTTTCCTGAATAAACTTTCCACCTGCCTTTTTTTTTCCCCCAAAAGGAAATGCTGCAAGTTATGTTCTTATGTCCATGTTGAAATGAATAAACTTGCTTCATTAATAAAAGTACTGAATGATGAGCACCATCATTAATTTAAATCTATCATATATCAGTCTTAATCTTTGGAAACTTTGTATTCTTTCTCGAAAAGCTGTCGATCTATGAAGGGAACATCCCTAATACTGAATTTTGACTTCAAACTGAGTGTCAAGTCTTCTAAGGCACTTCATTTATTGAACAAAATTCTGGTACCTCTTTCTCACAATGGGGGTGATCTTGGACACTTTTGAGTGAAACCAAATACCAGATAATGGTTTTAATTTTTCTTTTTTAATTTGTATCTTCCTAATGATTAACCTGTTCTCCAAAAGCAGATAAGAAAGTTAGGTGGGAAGAGACACCAGAAGATCAATTTATATAACATCCCACTTGGATCAAGGCCAGCTGAGATCTAGTTTTTACAGACCTTACCTAACTGAGAAAAAAATAACCAGAATGAGCTTCATGAACATATAGGATTTCATTAAGTGCTTTTGTCTACCTCAGCTGTCCTAAAACAAAGCTGTGATATTTTTGAACTATAAAATATGTGCAAAAATATGAGTATAACACTCATTAAAAATTATAAATAAGATATAAGTATATCTAATTTATAGATTAATATTGTACTTGAAATAGAAAAAAGATTGAAAAAAATAACCAGCACAAATTCAGAGATACCAAGTAACCCTGACAAGCACTCAGAGGCAGCCCATTTCTGACAAATTCCAACACGGGATGTTTGTCTTTGTTGTTAAGATCACCTCCTTCCCTCTCCCCCTTCACACAGATTTAGCCCATGCCACAGCACGGGCTGGGGGCTGACCTGCTGGAGAGCAGCTCTGCAGTGAAGGACCCAAGGGTCCTGGTGGGCAACAAGCTGTCCACAATCCAGCAACGTGGCCCAGTGGTCAAGAAGGCCAATGGTACCCTCGGGTGCTTCAGAAGAGCATTGACAGCAGGTCGAGGAATCCTGTCCCTGGTGAGGTCCTTCTGGAGCTCTGTGTCCAGTTCTGGGCTCCTCAGTACAAGAGAGACATGGACCTCAGCATTGCTTTTATATTCCAGCTTGGTGCAACTATATGCTAACTGCAAAGGCTTTAAATAAGTTTTTCTCAAAGTTTTTTGGAGTTTTTTAATTTCATCCTTTTTAAAATTTATTCTGCCTGGTCCAAACCTATGTGTTTTGAGTGACATTTTGCCTGAAGGTGTCTACTGTTGTTAAACCTGAAGGTTTTTAAAAGTAAGTCTGATGCAGAGACACCATATTTGTTTACTGAGGTCTGCTGTTGTCCGGCACCTGGGAAACAGAATCCAACATTGTCTCACATATCATGTTAAATTTAGAAGACAGTTCTTTTCTGTATGATGCTTTTTGCACAGATCTGAAATAGACAATATCAAATCAGTGACTCGAGTAGAAAATCAGGAGTAATAGATGAAAATTAATGGTAGAATGAAAAGTTGCTTAATGAACTCTAAAAGATGCAAAGTGCAGCAATTCTGCTTCCTGTATCCTGGTAAATATTGTTTAAAACCCTGCTCACAGGTCAGAAAAATTCCCTATGGGATCATTGTTCCCTCCTCAGAGGGAGAGCTCCCCTGAGCTCAGAAATCCCACAAACATAATTTCTTTGAATAAGAGGATAGGAAGAAATAGAGAGGGTCCTAAGGGAGTCTCACAATCACATTGTCTCTTCACAGTGCGGACAGAAAGAGAACATCAAGCCTGATTTGAAGAATGCAGGAAGTCTGAGGTTGAATTGGGATCTGAATTACTACCTGTGATGTTTTGTCATCTCTGATATTTCAGTCAGATCATCTTTATTATACAGAGTAATTTGTTCTACTGCCATCCTCACCATACTTCATTGAGATAATGCCCTGGTAGCAGTAGCCAGGAGGGGCCATGGAGAGGACATGGACGTGGAGGGCAAGGAATCTCTTACAGGTAGCATAGTGGTGGTCATGTTGGGCAGGGCTCTACAGTGAGCATTCTGCGTGTGAATCACTCTATCACTTTTGTAGACTTCTGTTATTAATATTGTTGTTGTTACTATTAATTTTCTTATCCCACTGCTGTTCTCAGTAAATAGTTACTATCTCATGACCTTTATCTTTTGTGCCTCCAAGTCTCTCCATCCCACTGCAGGGATAGGGAGTGAGCAAGCATCACAATGGTTTGGAAAGTTTTAATGGGAGCCAGCATTGCCATAAACAAAGTAAGGCCAAAGGACATGTCAGGGTAATTCAGTTTTTAGGGGTAAAATGGCAAGATGGACGTCGTCAGATTCCAATGAATGTGGTCAACAAAATAGTTGTCCAACTAGCAGGAAGGACATTGTTTCCTAGTGCTGCTTTCCCAGGCGCTGTACCCTTTTGGAGGATGCACACTCCAGATTACAGTCAGATTGCAGCCCTCTTCATCAAGTGACAGGGAAGAAGAATGGGCTACAGAAGAACATCGTAACAACAGACAGGTGGATCAGGCTGCCAAGGTTAAAGTGCCTCAGGTGGATCTGGACTGGCAACATAAGGGTGAATTATTTCTGACTTGGTTGGGCTATGACACCTCAGGTCATCAGGGAAGGGGTGCAAAGTTACAGATGGGCTCGTGAGTCGGGTGTGTCCTTACCCCAACCCACGATCTTTACCTTCTGTGCCTCCAATTGTCCTCTCCATCCCACCACAGGGGGAGAGGGGGAAACAAGAAAGCAACGTGTAGTTTGAAGAGTCTCAGTGGAAGCACTTAATTGGGGAGTACCACTCCTAAACTACAATATAAATAGCACACGAAAATCAAGCAGTGGCATGTTCACAGAAGGATTACTTAGCTGTCCTACTTGAAGCTTATGTAATCTACATCAGCGATAACTACTGATTGACCATAGTGTCACCACAAGGCCTACTGGAGAAAAAAGTCATGTTTCATTAACTCTGCTCATTATTTCTTCCTGTTACTGACTCCAAGAAAAAACACAGCTATATATGACTCCATTCTGGCATAAACACAACCGCTCTGTTACTTGCAATCAGTAAATTACTCCCTTTTTCTCTATAATACCATAAACCTACATGTGCAAAAACCTCATGGAAGTCTTGGAATGGATGTTCTGGATTGTTCTTCACCTCCTAAAACTTTTTGCACCCTTCCAGAAATCCTCACTTAAAGAGAGATTAACACATAGGCAAAAAAAAAAAAAAAAAAAAAAAAAAAAAAAAAAAAAAAAAAAGTAAGCACAGAGGTGTTTAGTTTTTTAATTAAAGTCCTGGGGTGATTGATGCTCAATCTATAATTACCCAGTAGGAAGAAACTAAGAATCTAATTGATAGTACTTATTGTTATTGACAACAGAGTTGGAGTATGCATGAGGAGAGTGAGTTTAAATTTGTATATCACTTAGAATACAACCATTTTTAGCCCTCATCTTTCCGAATGGCAGTGTGCATATTTATCCTCTGAGATTTACTACAGAAGCTGTGTGTTGTGGTTACACTTTATCTTCACTGTTCATGGAGAGCCCACTTAGTATTATACACAAGAAAGCTGTATATGTAAATACAAACATTCACAGCACTGCCTCCTGTCCATACTACTTCTGAAACACTCCCTGAAAGAATAGTAATGGTAATTTATCAGTGTGGTCAAAACACACTAGCCTCCAGAGCCAATGCAATGCTTGGCTATCAGACCATATATTAATAAAAATCAGTAGTTTGCGTATTTCGTAAGAACTATTGGTGCATATGACCAATATCTGGTATTACTTATGTTGGAGTTCAATGATTTTAATGATTATTAACATATAAGCACAAGAATGTATTCACTGTGGTCTAAGCAAAACCCACGCATCAATTTAAGTTTTTCTACTCCAAGGATGTGATCAGGCACTCATTTGCTCATGTGTGGCTATATCATTATCAGAAATTTCTTCATAAAACATTTTTTTGTTGATTTTTTAAATTGGTTTGTTGGTTTATTTGGGTTTTTTTGTTTTAATCTTTAGGTCAAAGAAAATAATTTGCTCTAGCAAAATACTGGTTAAGGGTTTGGAGCCTGATCAATCATCTANAAACAATGACCGAACAAACTGAACAGAACTCTCTGGAACAGGGGAGGAAACAAGGGCGTGTCTAACTTGATGGAAGGGCCATCTCCCAGGCAACGGGGGAGGAGATTAGGGAGCGACATCCCAGGGGCGAGCCAGCTCGAGATCCCCATGGGATGCCACAATCTAGAGATGAAGAGTTCTTTCTACAAACATCCAACAGGATGTATCTTTTAAGTGCTGGTAGTACAAATGCTTCCCTAATAATGAAATCTAGCTTAGTGGGGCTGAGATACTACCTACACTCAGTACTAATTTGCTGGAATTCCCTGTAACAGGTGATCAAATCTATATCCTTCCTCACCTGCCTTTCTAACCTTGTAGCTGACTGAACCATTACAGAAAGACAAGAAGCCTAAGGCTGCTACAAGGTCAAGATTCAAGTAAGAAGGAGCAGCTTGTGCACAGCATTCTCAAAGGGAAGGAAGTCACTAGGAAATTAATTGTGCACCCATGAATTAGAGACACATGGTTTTTACACCTCTTTTTGTCAAAGACACTAAAACCTGCACCAGTAATACTGATGCTGTAGGTGACTGTAAAAAATGGAATGTAACAAAGGTTAAGAAAGGCTTGGCGTATTCAGTCCTTTGAATGCAATTTTCTCCCGTGTCTCTGTGGCCCCAACGTGCCAGAAAATGGTGGATGGAATAAATATCAGTGTCATACTTTCAATCATGTATCAGAACCAAATTTTGTTTCCTTCAGTTTTGGTATCATGGTTGGATCCACATGTACCACAGGAGCACCCACAGTCCAGTCTATTTTGGGAGTAGATCTAGGAGCAAATCTAGCTACAACACAACAAGCCTGTCTAGTACTTCCTAAGTTGTAGGGGATATTTTGAGGCAGACAGAAAATCTTGGTATTTTATAGTTCCACACACCTTGTGAGGACATGCATGCCACATACATTTGTAAGTGCTGAATTTGGTGCAGGAATTGAGGGTATATATATATAATCTCTTCTTTGAAAGTAGTAATTTTTAACACTGACTAGGACTAAGAGTACACAGAATATGATATTTTTTCCTTATCCTCCGTGGACCTATATCCTAATATGTTTTGTCTCATGATTTTGACATGTATTTACTGTCTGAAGTGAGTGGCTGAGGGATTAGCTGCAATGTTAGCATTCTACTGCAGCTGTGATATTTTTAATCACTGCAGGGCTGGTCAAACAGATGAAGATATGTGCCTGTGCAAACACATATGCATATGCAATGGGAAATGCTCTTTTTGGTGGATGAGACAACAGAGAAAGGCATGGTCCCTGACCATACCATCTTATGCTAATTGGCTCATTACTGCACAAAGAGAAAATTATTACCATAATAATTTTTAAAAAAACATGTTCCCAGTTTATGTTCCTTTTGAATTTCTGGGTTTTCTTCTTTTCTTGTGTCATAGGTAACTATTCCCCCACTACTTCATGGGGATTTGTGAAACATCCACATGAAACACCAATCTGCTTTTCTTTTAGCATATGACTAATTAAAATATTTATGTTTACTTTCTTTATTAAAAAAATACAATATTTATGCTAATTAACTTTTATTTAGGTAATACCAAGTATTTTTTCAGCAAAGTTTCTTTTCTGCTCAGTAATAAATTTTAATAAAGGTTTGCAGCAATCTATGACTTTGAAAAAGGGAAATTATTTATGCAAAAACCATAAAAAATCCCTTTTGCTTTCATTTTAAAATCCAGAGCTGACCATGCACAACCTTTCCCAAAGTATTATTCACTCTGAGACTTTTGTCCCCTAAATAGGGATTGTATTGGCAAACCCAGACCTTCTCTAGCATCAGTGAGCACTTTACAATTTTCTTTTAAACCTGCATGCCATCTTTTTCTAAGAATTTCTTTAAAGAGGGCGTTAACAAGAATTCAGCTCTGTTTAGTGGATAGAAGGCAAATTCCCTTTCAGCATGTATGTATGTGTGTGAATGTAAGCACAATCTGCAAGTGTGCAGATCCCATGTTTTGAAGCACATAAAAGGTTCTAGATCTCTTGCTGTGCTGGACACACTGGCCCATTTGGAACAGGAAATTTTCCTATGGGATATGTGCATGTACCTCTTTGTTCAGCAGGTTTGTTTTACGCTCAAAAAACACAATCTGTGTCTTCTTCAGCTGGATTGGCACAACATTTACCTGGAGCGAAGTGGTGAGGAGAGAGAAGACAAAGTTGTGAGTATATTCCAAACTCAGATGATTGCCTTCAGAACAGCTGATGGATTGAGAGTGAGGAATATGCAAAGGTTTTGTTTAGGAGAGAATATTTCCAAACTATCGTTGGCAAGTAAAATTCCTTATATCAGTGATATTAGCGGAGGATTGTATTATGAGGTCTGCTCCACAGGCAGGAATAAAATAAGACATTTACACGAAGGGCACTTCTTAGATGTGATGGGTCCAAAAAGTCCACCTGTTCCTACACTTCAAGTAACGGTCCAGTGTGTTTGGAAGTACACCACAGAAAAATCCTGTGGTTCAAAGACAGCAATAGTGGTACTGATTGTCCCTAAGAAATAAGGAAAAAATAGGTATATAGCATTTCTGCCTCCAGAAGAAAGCTGTATTTTTTAATGCATAGAGTCAGGGTGCAATTCATTTCCTCAGACAGAGATCCAAGAAACAAAGCAAAAATAAGTGAAGCAGGCTGATAAGAAAGTTTCAAACCATAGCTAGAACAAGAAATGGGTCTCCCATTCTGTAAAACATGCAGGCTTTGGAGAGGAAAAAAAAAAAGACCAACAAATATATGCTTGCATTTAACCCTACAGGTTAGAAAATACTATAATAAGAACTTTTTAGTGCTATGGGGTTTTTTTTGTTTGGAGTTGTTTTTTTTGCTGGTTTGATTGAGTTCTTTAATAGAGAAAAAGACATAGCAATACAGAATGTAGAGGGTTTATTAATGCTCAGGGAGTTTCTTATGGTATGCTTTCATGGAACTCCACCAACTCCATCTTTAATGTATGCTGTTGCATAAAAGAGGAATAATCGCCTAACAGAAGATGATTTGGGCATGGTGTTACTCTAACTAGGTGGAGCAGACAACTGACCTGATGTACCCACAGCTCCCAAAGAACCTCTTGAACTGTTCTACGGACAAGAGGTGCCTGCTGTGTTTGATTAGAATTGCTAATGCTTGTTTAATAATCTTATAATTACAAATACCACATCACTACAAATCATGGTGCTAGTAAAACATATTTTTCTGATGAAGTTACATTGCAAACAGAATTCTAACTTCATGCAAGATTAATTGTATTGCTGAAAGCTCAAAACAATTCTTCAGTGATACTGAATGTGTGTTCAAAATAGTACATTTTGTGTACATGTAATATTGGTAAATGAAACCAAACGAGAGATGAATTTTGGAGAATTGTAAAGAAGATTCCTCATGTGTTCTTATTCCCCATGCATTTATTTTTTCTTTTGACTGTTTTTTTAGTTTTAGAATGTTTTATATTTTTGAAAGCCCATTTGTCATTAATATAACTATCTATTTTAAACCATGAAAGTTTTTAATAAATAGAATTTTATATTTGCAGGCTTGAAAATCTCTTATACATCATACATAGGTATAAGTTGACAAGAGTCAGAAGAGATTGAATGAAAGAAGCTGAAAAAATCACCAAGTATTATTGCAGTCAAGTTAGTGTGAAGTACAAAAATTTAATTAAAGGTCAGAAATCAAGCTTTGACCTTAACCTTTTAGTTCCACAGTGTTGGTCCTTGTAAACCAGTTAGCAGTACTGAGGTATCCAGCACACTGTCATATTTAAAACCAGGCTGCACTAGAAAATGCATTTATAAGAAGCACAATTCATGGACAGGAGGTGACTTGTTCAAGCTAATGGGCTTTTGTCTTCCTCTCTCACTTTCATCTTTAATTCTGTGAATTCAAGATAAAAATCAACACCATTGTGTAGGATTTCATCCTCAAAAATGTCATTTGCCCTGACCATTAATCCATATTATGTTATAATGGAGTGTAAACACTAAATGAATCCACTTTTGTCTTACAGTCCTTCTAGGACATAGACAGAACCCACTCATCTAAAAGTAGCAGGAGGCCTCTGATGTATTTCTGGATAATTTATACATGAGACTATAACCAGAAATTTCACCAAGACAGTACTGACTAAAGGTGAGAGGCATTAAAGGAGGCACAAGTGTCTGGAGATAGGAATATTTCCTCTCCTCACTTTCGTAAACATTTCAGGGCACCAAATGTTGGAAAAACTTTCCACTCTGCAAAGTGTGGAAGACAAGGCATCCAGTCCTCTTGCTAATATATGTATATATGTATATATGTGTTTAGGGGGTCTTCAGGAAAAAATAGTTTAAAAAAAGCTGGAATATTTTAGGGGCTGACTTGACAGTGCTGAGCAAACAATTATACCTTTTCAAATATAGGCTGAATTCAAAGTTTCACAGAGGGCACTATATTCCCATTAAATTTTAGAACAGCTGAAAAATTAGCTACCTAAATTCTCTTTATAAATGCCCTCAGATGAATATGCAAGTAATGCAAATGCCCATCTTAATGAAGGATAAAATTTCAAGTGGAGGTGTAACATACTGTAAAGAAAGACAATGCAAAAAAGGCAACACTTACATATGTAAATAAGGATCAGAGGAATCTTAATTGTCATAAATTTTTTTTTAATTATTTATTTTCATTTTAAGAAATAGCATTGATTAGGTAAAACTTGAAAGCAAGCACAATATTTAACCAGCATTTAGAATTAAATTAAGATCCCAGAGCAAATTTCTGAGATCAGTGAATTCCAGGTAAAGAAGAGCCAGATGAAGACAAATCCCCTTCTAGTAGGATCAGGAACATATTTATTTCTGTTTTCCCTGCTGTGGTAGAATGAACATTACCAGCTGGTTGTCCTTACCTGTGGAACTACAGAAGAAAGATAAATAGCAACTTAACTATGACAAGGTTTATTATATGACACACAAAAGACAATAAAATTGCAAAAGAAGAATGGAAAGTGTGCTGTGACTCAGTCAGGCTAGAGGTGATATCCTTTCTCCAGAGAACAAGCCTCTCTGCACTTACCTCCAACATTATCCTGTCTATCACAGAATAATTAGATTGGAATATACATCCTGATATGATTGAGTCCAACATCTCTTCTTTTTCCAAGGTACCAAGAAAATTATTGACAGAGAAAATGTTACAGATAAAATAATGTCAATAATAATAATAATAACAATAACAATAATAATAATAATAATAATAATAATATAATAATAATAATAATAATAATAATAATAATAATAATAATAATAATAATAATAATAATAATAATAATAATAATAATAAATTAATTAATAATTCCTTTTTGTGTTATATTCACTGAAAAGTCTACTCAAAGTGATGAGATGTATTTGATTTCTCTTGTTTTTTTTAAATAAAGTGTCCATTTTATTCAGAAGAAATTTCTTTTTGATTATGATTTTACCTAGATAATGTCAAGATGGTCTTGTTTAAATAACAAAATATATATTTTTTTATATTTTGGATACCTGATATAATGTATCAAATTTGATTGGAGATCATATGTTTAGTTTTTACTTTCTTTCATCCATAGAAATGTGGATTAAATTTAATCTGAAATGCCAAAAAATTAATTAGGTTTGACTCTTTATACTCTCCCTCTTTCCTCGAAATATGAAAGATTTTAGCCTCCTCCCAAACTACATTTTGGAAGTTGACTGCAGGTTGTCAAACACGGACCTTAGATCTAAGGCATTCAAGCACAATAAATGGTTAAGTAAATTTTTTTAATTTGGGATTTTCCATCTGTATTACCTCCATTGAGACTAAACTGCTCTATCTCTATCTATGGGCTTGTTTTAATCCTATTTACCAAGTTTTGTTTTTATTATTATTTCATAATTTGAAGGAGATGAGACATATTCACCACCACAAAATACTTAAGATAACCTCCTTGAAGATATTTTTGAAATCAGAATAATGAGCTGCTTCTTAAGAAAAGCAAATTTGCATCTCAGTGAATGAAATGTTTGGAAAGGTAGGTACAAACCCTCTGAAGCCTGTAAGGCACTGGTAGGATACTTGTATGATGCAGCACAAATTATCACCAAAAGAAGGTTAGTGGTCAAATTCTGATAAGCTGCAGTATTGCAACACCAAACTTTTACTTAAGAGACATCACAAAACAAAGAAGAAATAGTTGCATGATGTTTTATTTTTAAAAGAGTTACACTTAGATGAGAAAATTATCTACAAAGACTGAGCTCTAGGAAGGGTAGAGGTATTGGCAATAGGCATTATACTCCTTGTAACTCATGAGCTGTAGGGTACTTTGGAAGGTGATTTCAGTCACACTGAAGTTGTGTATGTCTTAATATATACTAATATTTGTTATCAAAGTCTTGAATTCTGCCCTAGAATTAGTGAGTGGAAAAGGTTCATGAATGGCAGTTTATTCTTTTAGGTGGGAGGGAAAGAAAGTGTACAGAAAATGTAAGGAAGAAAAGAATAGAGGACCATTCCAGGAGTTAGAACACATGAGGATGCTAAAAAAAATTTATATAATAGTATACATGAAAGTTATATATAACATGAAAGTTATGTTTGATTCCTGCTTTTTTTCCCTCTTAATTTCTTTGATTGAAATGTAAAATCACTTCTTGGTAAAAAGGTGCCATACATTTTTGATAAATTTTAACATTAGCTAGTTTTATAATTTCAATTTAAACTGAATTTTAACAGAAGCTAGTGTTTTTTTAAAGACTCCCAAACACGATAGCCCAACAGGGACAAGGATGCTACAGCTCCAGACCCGTTGTACAACCCCCAGTAAGACTGAGACACCACAGGAACGTGTCTGCGTGGCCAGCCACTGAGTTACAGACATTCGGTGCACTCACACGAGCACAAACAACAACAGCATCATCCTGCTCCTCTCCCTGGACTGCTGGGATAATGGTCCAACCAGGAAAAAGTGTGTGCATGGATGTGCAGTGCAGAGCCCTTCAGCAGTGAGGTTTTTTTAAAAAACCTCAAAAAACTGCCCTTAAAGCAGTGAGGTTTAAACACTTGGATGCATCCCGTGGCAGCCACCAGCTCCCAGTATCCCCTAAGGAACCTCTAGGAAGTCTTGTATTGTCCCGGAAGGATCTTCCCTGGCATCGAACAATGTGTCCCTGCTCCCCTCAGTCCCAGAGGTGACATAGAGAGCTGTTTTTATGACTCACTATGATGAATCCCGAAGCTGACGTGTCCCAGGATTGGTCTGGGGAGAGCTGGAGCAGCCTATTTTTTCAGAGCAGGCTATTTTACTTTGTAGGTTATTAAAGACCAGGCATTTACCATGTAATGGAACAATTCTCCCGTTCTCTTGTGTAATACTGTCATGAGAATAAAAGAAAAAAAGACATCCCACTGTGTGAATCATTCGACCTTATAGTGCAGTAACCTCTTAAAAGATCAGGACCATCTCCCAAACAAATAATAGAATCATTCTCATGCAAATAAAACCTTACAAAATATTTTCTTTAACTTCTGAGCTTTAGTTGAGACTACGTTAGTGATCATGAAGTAAACAAATACTTCAATGTTTACTCTGAGGGTGTCGCTGAATGTCATTAGACGTTGGCAATTGAGCTAAAAATACTTGGACTCTGAGTACCACTTGCAAGTTTCAGAGAAGGAAATTGTAGAAAATATTACCTTTTACAGAAAAAGCTATTTGGACTTCACTCCTCAGAATATACACAATAAAGCCTTTTGATATTTTGATTTGTTGGTTTACAATGTTGGACAGCAAGATGTGCATAAACTGATGGAAAATACTTTGAGCAGAAACTTCTGAGGCTTGACTCATTCCATAAATATTTTGAAGGAGCTCTTTGTGAATTGGGCCACTTTTAGTTCAGAACTAATGGAAGAAAAATGATGTTGCCAACATGAAGATGGTATCAAAGACCTACTCTTAATACAATAAAACCCAAGTAACCACTTAACCCCATGCAGTTAGATAATTTGGGTAATAGATAAGCATGTTTGAGGAACAAGTTTTTCCCTCAAGTAGTAATTTGGGAAAATTTTTGTTCTACAGTCTTACTCAGGAAACTTCAACTCATGATTGCAGCTTGAAGCACACCTAAGAGAACCTTACTGGGATTGGTTAGCAATTATTTCAGCAATGCTATGCAGGAGAGATAAGTTGATTATTGATTCAGCTGATCTGGTTGATTTGATTTGCAGCAAATGAATTTACAACATTGTTTGAAATATTTCTAAATCTTGGTTTACTCTATGGATTTTACCAAGCTGTCTATAAATGGGACTTAGATTTGGTATAGTTAAACTAATAAAATTGCAGGAATATTCATATCTCTTTTTTACAAAAATTCTTCAAAATCCTGAATGGAAGTTAATGACGATGGAAAAAGATGATCATATTAGTGTGTGGTGGTTTAAAAAACACTTGAGAATTAAACTCCAAATAAGCATCTCCACTTTCCTCCACCCTGTTCCAGTGAGAGAGGGACAGAGACTATGAGTTGAGATAACAATCTACTGAAAATAAACAGCAATGGAAAGAGAAACCCACAGTAACATCAGCAATATTAGTAACAAGAATATATAAAATCGAATGTGGTTTACACACAAAAGGTGTTCCCACCTCAGCTCAGTCCCACATGGCCAGCCAAGACAAGGACAAGGTGGTGGATGCTCTCCCCAGCCCGTGTTTCCTGTCCCTGAGCCTGAGCCAACAGAAACAAGACAGAATTATCCACACTGTGTCACCCACTTCTCAGACCACTGGGCTCAGCCGTGGTCAGCAGAGCTCAGCCCAGCTCAGCTCCTCTCCACTCGGCTTGGGCTCAGCTGGGCTTGGTCTTTCTCCACCACTCAGAGTCCGTGGCTGCTCGCTGCACCGGCACCGCGGCATGTGAGGAGTTCCCTGGGCTCAGCTGAGTTTGGCACTTGGAGTTGTGCTCTTCCCAAGGGACAGGAAAGGATGGGCAGTGGTGGGAGAGAGAAAATCTACGGTGTTGCTCCTGCCAACTTCCCCAAGAGATAAATGGAACAAAATGGTGCTGTTTCCGGGGTGCATTCACCTTTTGACTCCCCTCAAAGCCATGGCCCCAGGGATGAAATGCTTGGTATAGAATAGCAACCGAGCCAACCCCACACAGCTCTAGGCTCCTCCCTCCACAGCACCTGCAAGCAAAACTGGGACATAGTGTGATTTGGCCTTAATAGGTCAAATGACCTAACAGAATGAAATAATTAGGTTTAGTAAAGTCACATTTTGTGGCTGTCAAATCTTCTCTAAAGGAAGGGTAGATAAAGTTAATTTATCTTATAATGCTGGCTACTTCTATTCTGAACATTTGAAAAGGATTAATTTCAAAAAAATCCCCGTAGACATGTGTTTGTTTCAACTCCTTTTGATAATAAACTTGTATTACTTATGTGGAATAATATTCAGAATTTTCAGTACTCCTCAGATCTGATTTTCAATTCAGCTGTAATTGTAGTAAGCTGAAGAATGTAAGAAAATTATTTTAACTTAGCTGTGATCATGTCTAGAACTTGTTTACAAGCACAAAAAGGTTCTACATAACATAAATGGTTAAATTAAATATTGATATGGGGCTTTTATACTAGGAAGCCCTTAATTTTACAGGTTTATCAGTGTAACAATTCTATTTTATCTACATAGGTTTCTTTGTGAGAAGTCAGCTCCAAACAAAATACTAACAAAAGGATGAAACACTGTCTAATGCTCACAGTTAAAATTCCTATGCAATTAGAATGCAAAAAACCCCCTGTATGCTTTGTTTTTAGTTTATTTTTTTACCACCATGTCAGAGGTTACAAAAAGGTCATTAACCTTTTTCCATAGAGTTTAGGCCACTTCATTGCTCTCTGATCTGAAAATCTTGAAACAAGTGATCTTTTGTACTTGCATCCTAGCATGTGTTATGCTCGTTTATTAAGGACCATTCATTATAAAGGAAAAAGGAAAAAACCAAGCCAGACATTTCAATCCGGGGTCAACAAAAGTTAATCAACTGGGCAGTTTACAAAAAACTGCATCGATTTCTACCATGCTGTCTAGCATGAGGCCTCCAAATTGGAGAAGTTAAAGCAATCTAAGGACACATAGGATAGCTTTGCAGTGCATGAGTCCAAATTTTAACATAAAGATTTAGCTTATGTCACACTGTATGGAAAATGTTTTTGATATACTTATATCTTGCAGCTAAGCTTCTACATTTTAAATATTCATGTTTAAAATATGATTTCAGTGAAACTATTTTTAGGTAATATTTTAGGGTAATTTTAATTTTAAATTTATGTTCTTTTTACTACATTCTATGAAAGTGTAGTAGGCTGGTCCATGTCATATGTAACACAACTGTGTTCTCCTGGTCAAAGAACTATGCAAGAATGAGGACTGGCATACTCATACCTACTGATAAGACATTTACATCTTACATCTCATAGGAATGAGTGTGAAGGAGCTCTCTGATTAAATGTGAAGGGATTTTGGCTTTTAAATAGCTACTGTTTAATTTTTTTTCTCACAGAAAGTCCTATGACTGTGTTCTCTGCATTAGTCAGCTCTGCAGTCACCTGTATTGACTCACTACCTTAAAGCTTCCCAAGGCAATTACTTGTCTATATATTACAACCAGCACTCCTGAGAAGTTTGACATTTCATCTACATTGAAATTATTACAGTAAGCACATCTCTGAGGAAGATAAAAGATTCCATCTTACTAAGGCATTTGGTAAGTGTGCTATTGTTAAAAGAGCTGTTTTCCATGGCATATCTTGTGATTCTGTGGAGGAAGCCATACATAAAGGGATGTGAGTGAATTACAGCAAGAGGAACTATATCATCTACAGCCATCACCTCTTTTAGAAATCTACTTTCTGACCTGTTCAGTCATAATTTTTGTGCACAAAAAGCAGTGTGAGACGCAAATATGAGTCAAGATCTGGGAAACATGGAATCACAGACTGATTTCAGGTGGAAGGGACGTTAGAGATTATCTAGTTCCAGCCCCCCGCCACAGGCTGGGGAACTTTCCACTAGACCAGGCTGCTCAAAGCCACACCAACACGGCCTTGAACACTTACAGGGATGGGGCATTGACAATATCTCTGAGCAGCCTGTGCCAGTGTGTCACCAACCTCACGGTAAATAATTTGTGCCTAATCTAAACCTACTCTTTCTCAGTCTGAAGCCATTACATCTTGTCCATCACTACATGTCCTTGTAATATACCCCTCTCTAAATCTCTCATGGCCAGCCTCTTTCAGGTACTAGAAACTGCTGTAAGGACTCCCCAGAGCCTTCTCATCTCCAGGCTGAGAAGTCTCAACTCACTCAGCCTGTCTTCGTATGAGATGCTCCAGTTCTCTGTTATTTCCATGGCCTCCTCTGGACTCTCTGGACTCTTCTCAGGCTGAGAAGCCCAGAGCTCAATGCAGCACTCCAGATGGGATCTCAGGAGACCTCAGTAGTAGTCTCCACTCACCTCAATCAAATTGCTGCCCACATTTCTTTTGCGGTTTTCTGTGCTGCAAGTGCACATTTCCAGGAGATGAGGGATGCTTCTTGTCTACCAGCATGCCTTGTCTTTCCCTCCAGGCCTGCTCTCAGTCCGTTCTCTGCTCACCAAATATTTTTGGGGGGATTTCTCTGACCCATGTACAGAACCTCGCACTTGGACTTGTTTAACTCCCTGAGACTTGCATTGGCCCACATCTCAAGACTGTCAAAGTCCCTCTGGATGGCATCCCTTCCCTCCAGCATGTCAACTGCTCCACATAGCTTGGTCTCACCATCAAACTTGCAGAGCATGCACTGTCCCATTGTTCATGTTTTTGAAAAAGATGTTAAGCAGCACCAGACCCAACACTGACCCCTGAGGGACACAGATTTCCACTGGTCTCCACCCAGACATCCAGCCATTGACCATGCTTCCTTGGATTGTGGCCATACAGCCCATTCCTTACCCACTGAGTGGTCCACCTGTCAAATCAGGGTCTCTCCAGTTTATAGACAAGGATTTTGTGTATCAAATACTTGGACTAAGAACTCTTTTTGAATCTGCCAAAAGCCAGCCTTGTGTTATTCTGAAGGAAAAACATGTTATTCCTGGGCTAAGGAACCAGAATAGGGAGCCTTACATGCCAGTGAACAGAGGAGAAAAAAAGAAACCTAGTAGAAGGCAGATAAGGGAAAGTTAAAAATGTAGCAATTTTTACTCATTTTTTGTCTTCAGAATGAAGGAAAGAAGCTGTAGATGCGATTCTGTTGCATTTTTAAGTTCACAGTATGAACCCAATACTCTCAGATAACATCTGAAACCTGAAACCAACGAACAGGTGTTTTCAATCCATTCATCATTAGGTAAATAAAACCTGGGAAAAGAAACAGACAGACTTGTAGAAAGAAAATGTATCCTGGAGAAGAATGTTGGACTAAGTTTAATGCAACATACTTCTGTTTTTTTAGTGGCTTCCAAGTAGAAAATTGAGGTGAATAATTTAAATTAAATTTACTTTGCCTGAGCAAAATAAACTTGAATTAGCAGTACAGTTAATACATTGAATAGAATTATATCATTTGCGTAAAGGATTCTCACCAAAGAAATATCTGTGTGGGACCAATGGCTAAATATCAGACACCAAGGTCATGAAATAAAAGGTCTGACAGACGATTCTGGTAGTCATCTGTGTAAGCAGATGTCTCCATATGTACAGCACACTTAAAGAACAGTGGCTGTGTTATGGAGTCTACCAGAGCTGCTGAGAGACCCCCTGTGATAACAGCTACTTCAAATCTGGACACCTGTGCTGGAGCAGGCACGGCTCTGCACGGCATGGCACGGCACTACTTGTGACTCTCTAGGCTCATGAAGACAGGGAAGGAAAGGATAGATATTTTTTAGGTAGTTGGGTACTCAGATTCTGTTTAAACATAACAGAACTCAGAAACTCAGATTCTGTTTAAATCAGTTCTTAACATCTTCTACAGGCAATCTTCTCTGCAAACTGACTACCCTGCTGTTAGAGGGAATGTAGATGCAATGATGCTATCAGGTGTCAAAATGAGAATGGAGCTGTGGCTCTGCTCCCTTTTTTTTGACTATAATGAGCATGCACTGCAGCGGGACAAGGTTGGACAGCAGGAAATTGGAAGAGAGGGAATACAAGTAGGACTACTGTCAGTACAAGTTTCAGATAATCTCCACCTGGGTGATAATTTGCAGCTTTGTGTTACAGTCTAAGTTAAGATTATGTTTACTCTAGGTATGTGACACAGATTTTGTTCCCTCAGTTTCTGTTCTGTGGCATTTTAAAATACAACTGCACTAGGGGATTTGCTGTGAGTTTTGGCATCACCTATTTTTTTCCTCTTTCTTTTTGTTGCTAATTACAGGAAGTCAGGCAATGAAATCTGAAAACTGTCCTTTCTGGCATTTGTCTGTGACACTTTTTTTTTTTTTGTCAGCTTCATGTTTGCCTCTAGCTGTGACAAACTGAGATGCTGCTTCTGGTTTACTGTTGGCTTCCATTCCTTTTGATTCTGTGACGGTTTTCAGCATATTGGTGGATTTTAGATTTTAGATTTTTCAAGGATTGTTATAATCAGAACCAACCCATTAACTACATGAGAAATAGCTCTACTTGTTTGTGAATTTATTCCTTTGAACTTGCATTGATCAAAATATTTTTGTTTTGTACATGTATGTTGCTTGGAAAGTAGATAGTGGATTTTAATCATTATCCCATAAAATACTTGTATTTGGAAAATATAATAAACAAACAAACAAACAAACAAAAAAAAATCACAGGTCACAAGATTGTACCCAGATAATAATTCAAGACTTCTGTTACTATAAGGCTGTCAAAACTCTGGCTTTGATTTTAAATTCTGCTTGGAGCTAAAGTTAGAAAGCAGTTTTACTGAACTTTTTGATATTTGTCTTCCTCTTGAATGTAGTGTAAGGCTAAACAAATCTTATTTTAATACTTATTAAGGAATCCTTCATCTAAGGCAGCAAAAGGGTAGAAATGAGGAAATTCAAATAATTGAATCCTTCTCATATATTGTATGTTTTCACTTTACATTTCAGAGTCATGAAAGACTTTTACAAAGGCTTGTATTTATGAAAGTAATATGTTTACAGAATGTAGAAACATTTGAAAAGGCTGTTTCTCACACTGTGCTCAAGTGACCCATCAGTGGCAGTCACACACTGGTATCAAAAGCCAAATAAACATCTGTAAGTGAGAACATGGAGTGCTAATAGCTTCATATTCCAAGACCACTAACATCTACATTGGCTGACATACTCTTAATACATTTTAGAGGTATATTGCAGCCTATCAAGTTGCCTAGCTCTTCATTTTAGAGCTCTGAGATCATCACATTAATCTTATCAAAATTGCTTACAATAGTTCTTTTAATTAATTGTAGAAAGATTTTTGTACACCTATATGCACTAACCTTTCAGAATTACTAATAACAACATTATATTACATTACAAACAATGTCTATTTGTTTGATTTATTTGTTAAAGTTTCACATTAGTTCATTATGACTATTTTATTTAGAAGTTATGCATAAAAAATAAACAATATTCTCTTCTATCACAGAAATTTCTCTTCTATTTATTTTGTAGTAAGGTAATTGGTTGATAAAATTAATGAAAATTTTACATTTGTTTTATATGTGAGCTTACTACATGAGTAATGAAAAAGAGCTTGCTTTGGGATTTTACAATGCAGTTATACCACTGAAACACAACTGTATTGGTACCCGAAGTGGAATCATAACACTCACGGAATGAAATATGATTAATCATCCAGTTAATTCAAGCAGAGATAAATGGCAATTACTGTAGTTTAGGGTATATTTTCAGAGCCAGGAAGAGGTTTAGCCTCCAGGTTCCCAGTGATTTTAATGGGAGTTGCCTAGTGCAGTCCCCCTACGTCGCTTTGAAAGATTGCCTCTTGCTCTAATGCCTTGCCATTAAAACTATCAAGAAAAACTCATGGGTTGTGAAAGCTGCTCCATCTTTTTGACACACTTCTCTATGGAAAAAGCAAGGGCTGGCAGGGGAGAAAACCCACCAACTCCAACAAGGAAAACCCTTTTAATTCAAACATTCTTGCTTTCCAAAAATGGAAGATTCATGTTTAATTTTACTGCATACTATGAAATTTTTTAAATGCCTATACCATTATTTGGGGTTATACTAATTGCAACCAGTTTGTGGATTTTCTGATGAGATTTTCTTATTATGGATGAGTCCCAGCTGTATTCAAAATGTGTGGTGAATCACAGGAAACTTCTTTACTGAAACAGAATGCCAGTTACATTAAAATCTTTTGGGAGATCTTTTCATCAGAAACTGCAGTAACAGACAGAAAATTGCCAAGACACCTTGCAGCTTTGGGTTCCTGGGACTTCAGCTTTGCTTCTAGCAAGCCCTAAATCACTCTCTCCCTCCTCAGGAACTTTTAGCTCCTGATGTCTTGAGACAGTTTCTTCATTACCTGTCTGTTTTCGAAACCAATGTTAAAAACCACTGTAAATCTAAATTCTGAGGTTCCACCAGGTTCCTCCCTTCCTGCAAATAATTCTGTTGTTTTGAAAGAAAAAAAGTCATATGCACAGAATCAATCACAAGTAATTTTCTGATTAAATAAACTATTTTTAGTTCCTAAATTAAAAAAAAAATGCAATGTCAGAACCTAGTATGTTCTACTTAGGGTTTTGAGGTGCTCATGCTTTTAAACCATTTTTATGACAATAAAGATGTCAGCCAGTTTTGTGGAGCTGCCAGCTGGAATGGGATAACAATGTTCAGCATAAATGGCAACTGTATTTGAGAATGCAATACACTTATATATGGGGTTAAAGGAGAGTGTCCGCACCCTGTAGTTCTGATAAATGTTGACAGCAGCTCAGATGGAATAAAACTTGAAGGACAAGCATTAATTTGACTCTGCTGCCTTCTTGTGATAACACTGTTCACCAGAGATGGGCTAAGCAGAACAGATTACACAGTAGTGAGATTTAAGGGTGACTCTCTGAAGGTAATCTTGTAATGCTTTATCTTCAAAGAATTCCCTACCTACTATTTTCTGGTGAGATGCCAGTTTACCCCACAATTAAAATGCATAAAGCTTGCATGTATCTGGGAAGTGGGAGGGTATGAAATGATACTAGAAGCAAACAGAATTCAAGCACTTAAAATGCTAGAAATAATCTGGAAAAAATGCCTCAGAATGACTAAACCAAAATTCATTCCTCCCTCCCCAAACTTTTCATTCCACTAAATAATGATAATAACAACAATGACGGCAATAATAAAATCAAACTTGTGAAAGAAAACCAGTCGCTGGACAACCCTTGGAGAGGATGGCAGAGACCTCATGAGCTGTTATAAGTAATTTTCCAGAAGCCATTTAACCTGAGAGGAGATCAGAGAGAGCAGGGCTCTTGGCTGGCTACCTGAGGAGCCCTTCTCCTAGTAGCACTAAAAAAAGTATTAAAGTTAAGCATTTATTACGTGTGTCTCACTCTCTTCCAGCCAGTAAGAAAATGCCTGTGAAGGTATTAGAAAAATTCTGAGCTATCATTCCACACAGAACTGTGATAAAAATTGAAAATAGTCATGAATTTGCCAATAAGGCAGACAATTTACAAGATCACCAGTCTAATTTTGGTAAGGACTTCAAATATCTGCTTGTACTTGTGTTATGTGAACAGTTTCCCCTCTCAGTACTGAAGAATGATTTGAATCAATAAGCAACTATTAGGAATATAAAAGCCTTGAAGACTTTGCTTAGTGCACAAGAACAATTCACTGTTTAGGAAAGTGTAATGTAGAGTAAAGATGTAGCTGTAAGAAAAGTACTTCTGAAATATATTCATGAAGAGTGCAATTTGCCCTGTCATACTCTGCCAAACTCATTTGAGCTCTTATTTGAACACCTTTTGGATGTTTCCCTAATTTCTTTTGTATGCTGAGACTAAGATCTGTGGCTGTACATAAAATAATTTAAATATAAAATTAATTTTACCAAACCAAATCATGTATGTCTTTTCAGTCATGTACAACTTTTCCTTTAGGTTTAGCTGTATTTTGAGAACTGAAAACAGGGATGTGGATAAGACAGGGGTATTTAATGCATTCTTTGCCTCTTTCTTCAACACAGATGATGAACCAAGGCGGTGCCAGTACCCTGAGCTGGAGAATCATGACTGCAAGAATGATCAACTCCCAGCAGACCCTGATATAATGTGGGATCTGCTCCTCCACCTGGATGCCTACCAATCTATGGGGTCTCATGGGACTAATCCAAAAGTCCTCAAAGAGTTAGCTGATGTCATTGCAAAATCTCTCCAATTATTTTAGAGCAGTCTTGGGAACCCAGGAAGGTCCTAGCTGATGGAAGCTGGTGACCATTGTCCNAAGCTGGTGACCATTGTCCTGATTTCCAAGAAGGGCAAGAAGGATCCCAGAAGCTACAGGCCTATTGGTCTCACTTCCATGCCTGGTAAGGTTATACAGAAGATTAATCTAGGAGTATTGAAAAACACCTGGAAGACAATACATCATTGGTCACAGCCAGCACAGCTTCAGAAGAAGAAAGTACTGCTTTTCTTTTATGACAAAGTAACTTACCTTATGGGTTCCCTTGATCAAGGGAAGCCCCTGGATGCACTCTTTTTGGATTTAAGAAAGCTTTCAATAGTGTCTCTCCCAATATCCCTCTGGACAAAATGTGCAGCACATCTGGATAAACACATCATGGCATGGGTGAGAACTGGCTCAGGGTTTTGGCACTAAGGGTGATTCTGAATGAGGTGACATCAGACTGGTGACCTGCCACCAGTGAGGTCCCACAGGGCTCCATTCTTGGCCCTGTGTTCTTCAATATCTTCATAAATGACTTGAACTCAGGAGTGGAAGGGATCCTAACCCATCTGCAAACAATACAAAACTGGGGGAGCTGTTGACTCCCTCAAAGACAGAGTGACCCTGCAGAGAGACCTCAGCCATATGGAGTTCAGCAAGGGAAAGTGCCAGATTCTGCACCTGAGATGGAATAGCCCTAAGCAATAAGAGCCTGGAGAGCAGTGGCTTGAAAAGTGACCACAGAACTAAATGCAGTAGCATTCCTTTGGCAGAGGAAAAGAACAGTAAAGCAGAGTAATGAAAAGGAAAAATAAAGTTTTGTTTGATTCTTTTGGAAATATGCTAAAATTTTAGATCCCGATCTTTGACCTACAAACTCATGTCCCATAAGAATGGATTTGGACTTCAGATAGTGTGTTAACTCTTATAGGGCCAATGAGGAGATCAGAGACAGAGATGGAGTACATATTTCTGACCAAAAGTGAATTTTCTTGAACACTGGAAATTAAATTTTAAAAATTTTAAATTTCAGTCTCATTTTCAATTGAACTTAGTGATACACTTCTGACTGGTGACTTTATTAAGTCATAATATGAAAAACAACGTAGCTTTACAAGTAGAGTGTAAACTCATTTCTTCTTTTACTCAGACTTGTGGAAATGTTGAAAGCAAAACACATCTGTCATGAAAGAGAAATGAGGCTGAACAACGTTATGAGATTAACTCCATCAAGGTCATCTAAGCTGAATGATCCACAGGCACATTGTCAAATCACTGATATATTAAGGTGGGATACATCAGGGCAAAGACATGAGCTTATGTCTCTCCTAAGTGTTTACTACTGGTCATTATCAGAACCAGGATACTGTGCCAGGGTAAAATTTCACCTCATTCCATAGAGTTGCTTTTCTGCAAAAAGTGGACAGAATTAAAATACATGACGATTTGTTACTAAGAGTAAAGAGTATAATTACTAAAACCTCTCCGAGAAAATGACCAGACCTAAACTTTACCTGCTAATAAGATCTGCTGTACCCTCCTCTGAGATTTTCAGCACCGTATTTTAAAGAAACTGTAACTGGAATACCAGTTATAAAAGATTGCCCTGAAGCTATATGTCTCTGTATACTCCATACATTTGTACATTTGTAGCTGTCACCTTAGAATCTCTGACCTAGAGAGAGTATGCCCTGAGAAAATGGAACAATTTTCTCTTTTGCACAGCATATTTGTTACTTTCTTTTTGATCTGAAATTCAACCAAATTAATCACTAAGTAGAACAGACAGAGAAATAGAGCTGGTGAACTGAAACATGACTAAGGCATAAACATGTTTATAATTGCTTAACTTTTATTTCTCCAATGTCTATCTCTATAGGTGATTGTGTGACAAGTTTCCCCTGCTCTCTTTTATTTTGAATAGGTATTTGTTCTAATCCTACCAATTGCATTGAGACATGTTTGTGTCAAGCAACAAGTTTGATCATCTCACCCTACCCTCCCACCCTGCCCAAATCTCAATCAGTTTTTCATCATGGCACTGGAAATCACTAGGCCAAGAATTCACAATACTGGTATTTTTAAATTTCTTTTTCATTCCATATCTTGTCTATGCCAATTTTGCCAAGGTTATTACCGTCCTTTCTTTTTAAAACCTGACACCTAACTTGTGTGTTTTTCCCCAAGTTCATGGAGGGATGGTGCACTGTGTCTCTATAAAAATAGGGAACGCACATGCTCGAGCCCTCTTTTGTTTCTCTCCACCCTTGGAGGAGGTTGCCTGGTTCAGGTCTCACAGTAGCAAACCAAGAAGCTGCATTTCAAAATCCATTCCTGTTTCAGAGGTAATTTTGCAATGCCTTTGCACAAGCCACGCTGCCGAGCTGAGGCTGGGAGGGCCAGGGCCACCACTGTTCAGGGCTCAGCAGAATTGTTTATTTTCCTCCCACGCTGGGGCAGCGACCCAAGACAGCAGCACCAGCACCAGCTGAGTCCAGCAGGAGAAGGCGATGTCCACACTGACCTCACACACCACATCAACACGTGGGACCCCCCAAGCTGGTGCCACATCCTCTCAGTGCTCAGTGGGACAGTTTCTTCCCCCTGCAGCACAGCAGTGACTTGGAACGGCAGCGCCGGCCCAGCCAGGGAAAACGCGGAAACCGACATCTGCGTCCAGAGCTGCCCCACACAGCGCCAGCATCCCCCATCTGCCACTGGAACTGCTTCATAAGCTCCTGCTTCCCAGTCTTTGTTCTGGGGTAAGGATCAGCCAAGCAGCTTATCTTCCATACTGTCTTTGTTTTCCAGCCCACGCAGTCTGCAATGGCAGCTGCCAAGCTGCCATCTTGAGGAGGGCCTGCTCTGCCATCTTGCTCTCTTTGTTCCCAGGGCATCCATGGGACTCAGCACCTTTTCGTCTACTGGCTGTTGATATTATCTTGGTTGTTTCTGGCTTGTTTTTTAGTAAACTGTTTTTGTTTTTTCACTTTAAATCTTTTTGCATTCATCTCTCTTTTTTGGTGAAAGGGGAGTGGTTAAAAGTGAAGGGGAGGTAGTGCATTTGGGAGTCTCTGCCCCATATAATTGCCTTAAACTAGGACAAAATGCTAACATTGGAATCAATAACACTTCACTTCGACCATTCTTTCCATGTTCTACTTTGCGTAACAGATTTGTGTTTATAAATTCCCACAGAGCAGGGGAAGACATTTTCAGTTACTGTGGTAAACGTATGCAGCTTCAGTGTGAATTCTTGCATAACCTAGGAAGCATTTGAAAATAGTAGAGACATGAAAATGTTTGAATAACTGAAGACTGAGAACATTGTATAGTCTCAATTTGTCACAGGCAGTAAAATCCCTTGAGCTATCTTTGTATTTTGCATTTTGCTGCAAAGAGCTGTAACAAAACACAACACTGGCCCTGCTCATACATGCTCTTTTGTATAAGACTGCAAGACCAATATTTCTGGTGGGACTGCTTCCATTTTACTAGCTTATGAACCCTTTGAATCATGAGAGATAGCAACCGAGGATCAGAACCTAATAAAACTTGGGATACATCAAACAAAATTTGTATGCCACTACCCTGTGATGAGATTTTAGGTCTGCTGCCTATTTCACTGCAGATACCTTAGGTTTTTCAGATCCCTCCATAAACTTTGCCAAAGCTCCTATGTTCAAAATTCACTTGTGCTGTCTCAGAAAGTTTTCTTGATTAAATAAATTAGCTTAGTGATCCAGCTCCTACATCGTGTTAAAACTCAGGTTGCTAGCAATTATTCCTTCTGACAAAGAAAAATTTATTTATTGATGTCTGCATGTAACACCATCCGAATAAATCTGTTTCTAAGTGAAGTGTCTGATTTACTGCCTGAGACTATCTGAAAAACATGACCATTCAATCCAATCTTAGATTTACACCTCAGTCCAAAATACACTCAACTGGGTCATGTTGCCTCTAGCCCTGACTGATAATGAACTGATCTGTGATTTGACATTAAGCTCAATTATTGGAAAAGGTGAAAAAATTGCATCTTTCAAATACATAAGCAAAATTGCCACTAGATTTTATCTTCTGTTACATCAAAGAGACTTCAGGATAGTTTTTCTCAGGTTTTATTGTTAAAACATTTTAATTAAAAGAGGTCTGCAATTTTCTGAATTGTTGATGGGAACCAGGCGCAAAAGCTTGGATTTGCATATGAAAGCAAAACCCCTATGATATCTAGCTGTCAGCATTTTTTTTCAAATGGGATATAAACCTGTCAAAGACTCTTTAATGTTATAGCACATACTAGAGTCTCACTTCAGACTAAACTGCATAAAAAGTGAACATAGTTTACTCTGCCCTAGTTGCCTTCCAAGAACTTAAGATAAAACATTTTCAGCCTACCTTTTTTTGACCTGAACATAGTAACTCTCAAAGTATTCAAGGTAAGCAATATAAATGCAATTGATGTCTTTCACTGCATTTTAACATGGGGTTTTTTGCTTTCATTTTTCACAAAAGTACATGTTATTATAATGAATTTTTATGTCTTTTCCCTCTAGATAAATGCCTCATCCATGCAGGCACAAGTAACCCTATTAATTCAGGCATGTGTAACATGGTTTAGTATATATATTGCTGTACATTTATTGCAGGACAGACTCTCACTGATATGAGCAAATGACTTCCCTACTAATCCCATTGATTTACATGGAAGTATGGAAATTCATGTTGGTTTCATAACCATTCATCAGGGCTCATCTGCACTGTGTACATACAAGGCATGTTGCTTGTTGGACTACACATTTTTCACCCTCTCCTTCCTCGTATAAAATTTTTAATATGCCTTTTGTTCATTATGAGGCAGATGAATGTTGCTAAGAGGAGTGCTGGGGTTTGACTTTTTTTCCCCTAATGAAAACTTGCTAACACCACCTTATATTCATAGGGACAGCAGTCTTGCATTCAAGTTTCTTCTCTAGTTTGTAATTGAATGAAGGTGTGCATGCTTTGTTCTAGAGCTGATGTCTGCACATGTGTACAATCAATTGCCCCTCCTTCCTCCAGTGCGTTTTTGCCCTCTCCCTCTAATTGTTTCAGACATTTGCTGAGTATTGCACACAGCTAACCACTCACTGATCCTGCTCTACCTGAGCACCAAACCAGAGGAGCTGGGCCAGATGTCTCTTCTATTCTTCTGCCTGAAGGAAGTCACATGCAGTGGACAAGTTTTCCTTAATGAAGTGCTAAATATATAGGTAATGATACTTAAATGAGTAAGTAAATAAAAACATAATTCAAGCATTAAGTGTTGTCAGCTTCAAATGTATCTAAAAGTGTTTGTTTAACAGTAGTTTTCATTAGACTGTGGTTTCTCTCTGAGGACTCTCAACTTTACCTTTTCTGAAACCATTTAGGGATCAAGAGGCTCTAGGATACTAAAAACCATATCAACCAACAGAATAACTTTTATTTAATTATTCTGAGGACAGAACTTTCACTTACCTTCCCACTATATTAATTTCATTTGGGTTTTTTTTCCCTTTGATATTTTCCAGGTCAGCATTGTGTTGACTATTTTTAGTTAACTGCTAACAGATGTACACTATTGAGTACATCTTACTTCCCGTCCTGAAATTTAAAAACTCAAACCAGCTTTAACACTTCTAAATATAATACCTGTTTTATAGCTGCTAATCTGCTGAGTTTCACAACAGGGTAGTTTTTTCATTAATTCTTTGCCTTAAGGCATTCTTCATCTATAATTCCCTTTTACTTTACAGTGTTTAAAAAAGTACCTCAGCTTTGCATGGACTTTGCACAAACTAAGTCTCATCTATTTCAAGTACAGATTACTTTTTAGGGTTGATTAGATTTTTTCCACTACTAATTGGGGGAGTTTATGCCTCTAAAATTCACTGTCTCTGATTCTCTACCTATTTACCCTTCATCATGGATAATTCATTCTTCTACATATAAACAACAAAACAAAGAAACAAAAAAACCCAACAACAACAATTTAATGGGAAGTATACAGATAAGAATAAGTCTATTGTAACAGGTGAAACTCCAGAACAAGAAAGTAGACCTATTTTCTTTTATTTGAAGAGTATTTTCCTTTCTCATATTGATAAGGACAGTAGGACTAGAACAGAACAGCACAGCCTTGGAGAAAGAGATAAAGGATGTAATTTAGGCAAGCAGAAGTTGTGCAAAACACAAACAGGATACCAGCTCAGCTCTGCAAGGCTGACAAAGTAGAAGTTATGCAAAACAATAATATTGTGCTTACTCAAAACTGGAGGTAGAGGAACAGCTACCTAAAAAAGAGACCAGACATTGAAGACCACTGAAAAGGACCCCAAAGAACCATGTAAGGAGTTCCAATAGGTAAGGTAAAATAAAGTAAAATATATACATCAGGTAATCAGGAATAGCTAATGAATCAGTGCATATGACAAAACTCTCTTTACCTGATGCTGAGGGCACTCGATTAAAGGAAGGATGCTCCAACTGATCAGCATGCTGCAATAAAGAATAAAGAATGATAGATTTCTAATACTCAAAACTGTGTTAGAAAGTTTCTATCTGGATGATTTATGTATCAAGACATTCTGTATATGAGAATTACTATCTCATGGAATCTGAGGAAAAAGACACCAGAATATTAAAAATGCATTTACCATAGTGCCTGTAACAGGCACTGATGTAGTTTTTGAGGTACTACACTAATGTGCACCTCAAGTGTCTTGGTTTAAGATGATTTAAGGGGGACATCCTAGAACAGGTTACGTCCTCTACAGTTTAACCCATCCCTTTCTACCAATAAGGAGAAACAAATACAAGTAGACATAAGTGAAAGAAGAAGTTTATCAAAATCAAAATAGCAACAGAAAAAAAATAACAGTAACAGTCACTAGCTACCAAGTTGCTGAAATCTCACCAATTGCTGGGAACAAGGAGAAAATTAAAATGGCAGACTAACGTCTCCCCTGGATGGTGGCCCCCATTGCCAGTTGCTGTAGGGAGACAAAGGTAAAAATGTCTTCTTCCCCTTGCCCCTTTCCAACCCCCAATCCTTCCATCAGTGGTGACGGAGCTGATCCGTCGGCAAATGCAGCCACACAATCTGGCAGCTGGTGCTCGGTCAGGGGCTACACTTTGTGTAGGGCCTTCGCCTTCCTCTTAGCAGGAGGTGCCAGTGAGGCAGCTGGGGCAACTGGTACCTGGTGCCTTCTTGCCATGGCCAGGTGCTGCTGGTGGGCCGGGGCCACTGGGGCTGGAGCAGGGCTGCTCTGCTGCTCTCCTCTGCTCCTGGTGCTGCGGCTGCAGACAGGCACTCCCACCACTGCGCAGGGCTGGTCCGGGGCAGTGAAACAGCCCTCTCAATAAAATAAAAAACACTTGGAACGACGCCCATGGAAAAAAGAAACAATCTCGTTGGCCATCTCTCCATAGATTTGCAATAGAAATTTGGCCTTTTATGAATATAATGAAAATTTGACTTGAGATGTCTCCTGTGAGAGCAGAGGGAGGTTTTCTCCCATTTTTTACAAGCACAGTAATTAACTAGCAATGTTAAACTCATCTTTCTAAACCATTAAACCAAACCACTTCATTATTGACTCTTCTTGAAATGAATCAGCTGTGAGAACACTTACATCCTCCTTTCTAGATTATTTTTATCTGCACAGCTGAAATATTGCTACATGATCTCCTACTAGGACTTCCAGCTAAATTTCTCAGTACAGTCTCGTTTTGTTCTTCTTCGCTGCTTTTACAGTTAAGTTAAAACCAAAGCCATGAATCAAATTAATCAAGCCTTCCAATTGTTGGTTATTCCATGTAAATAGAGAGTGGTTGATGTTCAGATGCATCCCACTTTTATGTATGTTTACATTTATCTTACCTGCAAAATGAAAGTTATCGATCTTCGGATAAGCTTATTTGCTTATCTTTACAACAAAATATACTGTAATGATGCCAAACTGTTTTGAATTATCATTTCATACGTGGAATTTCTACCTTTCATGAGCTGTTTGCACAAGCTTTTTTTTCTGATATTAACAGCTATCAAGCAGAGGGGAAAAACCCAACAAATCCCCACTCCCCAATCTATGGCTACCTGAGTTCTAAATAACCTGGAAGAATATTCAGCAGAGCTTACTCAATTCTTGGTGTGACATACTCTTTCAGACAAGAATGATACTTGTACCTAAAATGAATCATCAGTACCTGATGATTGTGAAATTATTGTGAAACAACCAGTAGCAACATAGTGACTGCAGAAGTCTCTTTATCAGTATTTAAGGAAATTACATTAGCCTGTAAAATTTTACATTTTCCCAAAGTTACTCAG
Organism: Dicaeum eximium; assembly: GCA_013396995.1. Classification (NCBI taxonomy): domain Eukaryota; kingdom Metazoa; phylum Chordata; class Aves; order Passeriformes; family Dicaeidae; genus Dicaeum; species Dicaeum eximium. Next base: position 446,004 of record VWZP01002089.1, on the reverse strand, counting down.
CTACCCCACTGCTTGACTGTGGCTAACAACAGCTCATATGCTATTGTCATATGTTGACAATATGCTAAGCTTTCCTGTTTCTTATTCAATGTTTTCATTAATGATACAGAAAAATATCTCTAGTGCACCTCAGCAAGTTTGCAGATTATACCAAGCTGAGTGGGGCAGTTGACACACCTGATAGGATGAGATGCCATTCAGAGGCACCCAGACAAGCCCAAAAATTTGGCCCATGAGATCTCATGAGGTTTAAAAAGACCAAGTGCTGCACCTTGATTGGGGCAACCCCCATTATCAAACAAACTCAGGGAAGAACAGATTGAGAGCAGCCCTTTGGAGAAGGACTTGGGGGTGCAGTCCAGAAAAACAATTGTGTGCAGTGCTACATGCAAAGCAGCACAGCCAGCAGAGTGAGGAAAGAGATTCTGCCTCTCTGCTCCACTCTGAGACCCCACCTGAATGTTATGGGTTCCCAGTAGACAAAGGACTTTAACCTGTTGGAGTAAGTCCAGAGGGAGGCCACCAAGATCATTAGAGGAATGGAGCACATCTCCTCTGAGGAAAAGCCAAGAGAATTGAGATTGTGAAGCCTGGAAAATAGAAAGCCTCAGGGTGACCTGTTTGCAGCCTTCCAGTACCTTAAGGGAGCTCATGAGAAAGATGGACAGAGACTATTTACAAGGGCATGTAGTGATAGGACAAGGAAAAATGGTTTTAAAGTGAGAGTGGGTCTAGATGAGGTATTAGGAAGAAATTCTTTACTGTGAGTATGGTGAGGCACTGGAACAGGGGATTCAAAGAAGTTGTGGATACCCCACCCTGGAAGCATTTAAGGACAGGTTGGATGGGACTATGAGTAATCTGGGAAGGTGTCCCTGCCCATGGCAGGGGGTTTGGAACTAGATGATCTGTAAGGTCCCTTTTAACCCAGAACATTTTTTGATTCTGTGGTTCTCTGTATGTTGGCTCTTCCAAATATGCCCACAAAATCCTCTAGCCCTTAGGTCATTCAGTGTCAGAGTTCAGTGGAATTTAAGTTCACGTTCTTCTGTTTTGCTCTGTCGCTAGCAGATGAGGAATATGGAAAGGCACATCTTGAGATCAATACACTGTGGCCTCACAGTTCAGGGACTCAGGATACTAAAGCAATTGTCTACAGAACATAATTATTTCTTTGTCATCAGTCCTCTTTCACCAAATAAGCACTGATTGGATATGTTTTCCCAAGACAAATTTTTATACTAAACACCTGCTACTTCACAAAATATGTTTGTCCTTAAGAATCTCCAATTAATTATAATCAACAGCTAAAATGAGTAAAGTGGAAAAGCCATTCCCATATCTGTGTCTGGAAGGTAGTCATCCAAACTGAGTAACAGGGGGGGGGTCTTTCAAAAAACAGTGTCACTAGTACCAAAATTATTCTTGTTGTAATACAAGTATTTATCATCAAATAATTTCCTAATTGTAGATGAACAGGTAAGTAACTGTAAAAGTTGATTCCTCCTCAAAACCTGATAGAGACATAGCTGATGTGAGTGGAAGGAGCCACAGGCTTTTAGGGAAGCTGGACCTGGCTCTGAGAAGACCCAAATCTTGATTCTCCAGTGTAATTGACTGTAGTAGCTGAAAATAAAATGATTACTTGGAAATATTCAGAAATGTGAAGGCAAAGTAAAAAGGAGGAAGAGGCTGGGGATGAAAATGTCAGAATTTATTTTCTCTAGTCAATCAAGGAAACAAAGGATGCCTTAACAGAGAAACATGAAAGAATGCAGAATAAAAATCTTCAGCACTTCTCCAATAATATTCTGAGCTGGAAGGGACCCACAAGGATCACTTGGCCCAGGTCTTAAGTGAAAGGCCCATGCAGGGAGCAAACGCAATACCTAGGTGTTATTAGCACCATGCTCTAACCAGCTTAGGTACCTGCTGGTGGCTGATTTGGAATCTCCTCTGTACCCTGCCCTTTTAATCACACACTGAAATGGAGCAAATGTACAAAGTATTGACATTTTGAAAAAAGGTAAAAAAACCCTGACTTTGGTGAAAGAAGTACTAACTGCAGAAAAACATGGAGATAAAAGATTGAGGCCTTTTCCCAGTAAAATATATTTTTCCATGTGCATGTTTGATCTTTGTGGAGCAATAACATTTACCTCTTTGAAGGAATTGTGTTGGGCCAATTGGATGGTCATTTTTCAAGGCATTTTCTTGCTTTCTTTATTATACTTGCAACAATATTCAAAAGCCAGAGGTACATTGTTTAATGTTGCATTGTGTTTTAATCGTTAGCCCATGACACTTGCTGAAAGGAGGGAAATGCTACATGGATATCTTATAATATGCAAATATGTTCAAATATGCATTGTAACCATGTTTGATAGGCATGAAAGAAGTTTCGTTTATTTTACATATTATTTATTATTCAGGTTACAAATCCTGGTGTTCAGAGTCCATAACTGATGATTAAAATATGTGCTTTAATCAAAGTCTCTGGCCAATTCAAAGGAGAATTTAAGATCAAGTAACTAAAACACATTATTTGCAGATATGATATAAATTATAGAAAGAGACTGGCACATTAATCCAGACTGTTGTCAGTACAAAATTATTCCTTACATAATATTTTCCAATACTTTGTGTAATAAAACTATTAGTATTCTTAGAGATTGAGCTTTTTCCCACCATTTCTCAAGGGATATTGCTTCATAACCAAATAGTACTTAATGTCTAGTTTGTTTTTTTTATTTGGTCAAATTTTCAAAACACGCATTTGCACATCTTTATTGATTTATTTAGCAGAACATAGCAACAGTTACAATATGCATTTTAAGGAAAAAATCAGAAATATTGTCTATCTTCTACACTTTAAACTAGCATGTGAATCACTCTGCTTACTGCACTGAAGAATCTCTGCTCTGCCTCTGTTTATACTAAAAAAATACTAAATAAAAGCAAGGAAAAGGAAGCAATTTTTTGAAGTTGTTCTGCCTTTATCAACTTCAAGATTTCGTATTTGTTTTCAATTATTTAAATTGTTCCAGAACTTCTGTCTTAGCTTGTGATAACCTTATTTTAAGAAATAAAGAGAGTAAATTTTATATCAGTTTCATTAAATCAAAAATATTCAATTAATGTTCCTAGTATTTTTTTTCAGGTATTAATTTTAGTTTCAAATGTCTAATATTGTGATTACTACTGATGTTGGTGACAATAAAAATACAAGGTAAGGAGGGAGTATTAAACATGATTTCTCAGTTTTTGGCTTGGGGTTTTTTTTGGAGTAAATAGCTGCTACCACTCATATTTTCAAGCAGATGGTCTGTATTTTTCAGAGGAACCTTAGCAAAGGTCACAGCAGAGGAAGTAGGAGACTTTATTTTATTCCACAGGACATCTCATTTTCCCTTTGAGAGAATATAAAACAGATAACAAAACACAACATCTTCAAATTATAACCACACTTCTCTTCAGCCGGAGAACGCAGAATTGGTAAGATCCACTGCGAAATAAAAATAATTTCCGTGCATTTTAAATTAGTCTTTGCAGGTCTTTTCTGCTGTCATGTTTGTCTGTAAAATGAGGCTCTTCTTGTAACAGCTGAAAGATCACAGATAAGCCTATGAACTTCTGACAATATGTGAGACATTTGAGGAATTTGCCATTTAAATTTTACTCTAAAACTACAGTATAACTTCTGCACTCACACTATTCCTGACTTGCTGCTCAGAACTGCAAGGAACCTTCAGTCCAAATACTGAAACTCTTGTGTTTTCCTTGTCTCCTTCCTACTTTGGCAAGAAAATAGCCACTGATCATTAAGAGAAAAATAAAATAACCAAATTTGTATGTACAAATAAAATAAAAATTGTAAAAAAATAAATATGGGAAACTTCGCCTATGTGTGGTGTTCTCTCTTCTGAGGTAGCCATACACATAATCTAATTTCTGTGGGTTTCTAATTTTATCATAGAAAATAGTAACTATACTCTCACCAATAAACTTTGTTTAACACATGAAAGTATGTTCAAACATTGCCCTCCTGCTCTTGGGAATAGTGGCCAAGATGGATAGTAACAAGCACCTTTCATAGCTGTCAGTTCTAAGCTGAAAATTTCTCCACAGCAAATGACTGAGTTGATGCACAGAACACTGATGGGCTCCTGTTGCAAAGAAGTAGTGCAGGCAAAAGGAAAATTTTTTAAAATCTCAAAAAGTAATCCAGCAGTCAGAATGGTTTGAAGCCATAATCCTGGCTCTGCCAGCCAGTGTGCTGTATTGAGTTTCTTACTTAATTTCACAATTTATAAGATCCTTATTATCAAATACACAAATTCAATACACAAAAAACCTGTCAATACACAAATACACTTTATGAAGAACAGCCATATGAAACCAGGACACTTGCTGTCTCTTCTGTAGGTTAATTTTCCTTTTTCATGCCATACATGTGTCTTGTTCTGTACAGACTATTGAGTAGTCTCCCCTTTTGTTGTGGAATCCATAAGTGTGGCAGTTCCTGGAGCTGAAAAAGTATGCCTGTATTAACATATCCTAACTATAGAGCAGCAGTGTACTGCTTAACACTGCAGGTAAATATTGTAATAATTCCACATTATTTGTGCTCCTGGATAGCATATAAAGATGAACATGTAGCTAGCTAAGTGAAAGAATTGAAGTCTGAAGGACAAATGCAGATGGAGAAGACACCAAAGTGTTTAGAAATCTGCAGCTTTCAGTGAGATAGAATCAAAGGTGGTCTAGGTACAGCCAGATAGGGTGGAGTCTGGGTGGAAGATGAAGAAAGATCAGACTGTGTCCAAGTGAAGTGATAACAAGCACACAAGAGAAAAGACTAGAAGACAATCAGTAGCATCTCCGGGTAAAACTCAAGCAGGACAAATCAAAAACTGTTGGTGGAATTACCTTCATCAAAGAAAGCAAATTATCTTACGATAACTACTGCTTAGTTTGAGTATTAGCTCAGTAGGTTTGTCAAGCTCCTGCTTCCCCAAGAAACTTCTGTGGATAAATTACCTGGCAGTAAATGGGTCCAAAAATGTGGACCATTCACAGGTGGTGAACCTGTGCACAATACAGTCCTTTTTTCCTTCTGCTACAAACCGGTAAATGTAGGTTTACTACTTCTCCTGAGGTCACACTGGAGTTGTTTGGACAGAAGATGTTTCTGAGAATCCTCATGTCAACATTCACTTTTAGGATCTAAGAAAGATTAGGGCTCTAGAGAAACAAATAGGAACAATTTCCACTATAATTTATAGTGTAACTTCTTTCCAAGGTCAGTTGGTACAGGGGTTCAGAACTAAGTTAAATGAAACTGTGGAATATCCCCATGGAGTAGTCTATGGATACTTTTACGAGGCACTTTTCTTTTTTTTTTTTTTTAAACTTTTTTTTTTCTACTTCATTCCTTCTAACCCTAGAGCTGCCACATCTGCCGGTTTCCTCCTTTTGACAGCTCGTCATTCCTGAAAAATGTTTTGGATAATTTCCAGTTCATTCTTGCAGGAAATGAGGATTTGCTTCCTCACTTGGGATACCTGCTGCTAGGTTTATTCACTAATAAGCATGATAAATGTTTTAGCCTTTGATCAGTGTTAAATTAACAAGTAAGCTCCATAGAAAAAAAAGTCTTTGAGGCTCAGAGGCTCAGGATAGTGAATGTGTTGGAAATATGATTGATTGTCTTGCTGTGAGAAATTTCCATAAAAAAACTTTTATCACGCTGTTATGTTCTGAACAATTAAATCAAAAGTGAAAGATATCTAGCCTCCAAAGAAGGCAAGAGGAAGGAAGAAACAGAATATACTTCACATGACTTTGCTTCAATCTATATAGACTGGTTTTCCTGGAATGTTTTAGGTTTTTCTTTTGTTACTGTTTTTCATCTGTCTTATTTGAAGGATTATTTTCCTACACTGGAAAATTATTTTTATTTATCTTCTTTCTTTTTTCCATTTTACTGGGTTTATCAAGGATTAAGTTAATTTTCCTTAAAATATTCGATGTGGTGCTCTGCTTTAGATTTGTGACCAAACCAGTGCTGATAATTTAAGAATATATTAGCTATTACTGAACCCTGTTTGCACAATATAAGACACTGTATGTTTTTTATTCTGTTTCTTCTACACTATAGGCTGGAGGTGGGCAAGAGAAATTTGTAATTACTTTACTTACAAATTTCATACTATTGTGACTGCCGTGTAATATTCACCTATACAAGAAAGCTTTAGCATGTCTAACTTTGATAGAGATAACTATATATTAATCAAAGCAGGAGATTTAAATTTAATTGAAAAATATTTCCTGAAAAGCAAAAAAAAAAAAAATTAAAGGTGAGGTTGGGCTAACATCTTCAGGAGGTATCACCCACTCCTTTTCAGGGTGTGGCAGTGTGCCCAGAGGGTGCTTAATTAGTCTTCATGGAAGAGTAACCAAATGTTAATCTATCAAACATACATACAGAAATGAGTTTGTGAAATGGTGTAAGGGACCAAAAACTGGCTCAATAAGCCTCTTGAAAGGGCTTACAGTTTATTATGTACTCTAAATTAAACACAAGGGAGAAATACTGACAAGATATTCTCAAGAGGTCAAAACAACAAAACATTTTACTGGCAACTTCAGAAAATCAGAGAACTTTGGCAAAAGTTTAGAGCAGCATTCAATCAACATAAAACCATCCACAAAGTGTTAACTTACCCCATTCAACTTAGCAAACTCCAAGCCCATCTAATTTAAGTTATACAAAACTCTGAGAAGAGGGAATTAGATGGAGAAAGAAAAAGAAGTGAAGATAGAAAATATATAGAAAAAAACAAATATAGCTCCCATTCCCTGTTTCAGCAGTGTTGGGAGAAATTACAAAAGAAGGTAGGGTCAAGACATGTGCTTGCCTCATTTCCAAGGCTTTGGCTTTCCTGGGCCCTTCCCAGGTGGGAGTTCCAGTGATCTGGCCACTCTGTGGATGATCTGGGGCTCCAGGGATGGGGTGTGGAGCACTGCCTGCAATGTGCCAGGGATTGGCAGCCACTGTGGGGCTGGGATACAGGCTCTGGGGGGTGGGACACCTGGAGCAGGGCATTGCCTCATCAGCAAGGCCCAGCTTTCTCCTGTCCCCACACACACCCAAAATGTTACGAGCCAGGAATCTCTTGCAGTCTCTCACAAAGGGTAGACCCAACTTCCTGCAATTCAGAGGTGTCTCTGAATCTTTTTCTCTCCAGAATGTGTACAATGCCCAGTAACGTTGCCATCCATCAAATTAATCCTAATTTCTCTTTTTTCTTTAAACAAAATGCCAGCAGCTAACATCCCTGTTTTCACTGGTGCCATTCAGGAAGTATACAGTGCATGCCATAGATTAAGTCAGTTTATTTATGAATATAAATGACATATTTATGAATGGTCATTGGACTGACAGTATGAAGTACCTGGCCTAAAACAATGCTATATTACAAAATTACCTTCCCTTGAGGCCAGCTGTCAGATTGTTACTGTGGGAGGCATCTGGTAGCAGGCAAATGTGCATATCGATTGACTTACACTTTCTTATTAAAATTTAAGGCTTTCTTCTTAAGAACAGAAATATTTATTACATTCCTCCAGTCTTTGTAAACATTTGTCCTGTGTTTCAAGTCTTTGATGTTCTTTTGTTAACAAAAAAGGAGGAAAAAAAATCATCTTTCCTTGACCTTGGCAGAAAGCTTAAGAAATTTTTAATGTCAGTCTTTAGATTCACAATGGTATGAATCTGTCAATCCTTTTTGCTTTTTTATACTGTAAACAAAACAATGTTTGCCTTATTTTTTTTTATTCTGCAAAATCTTTCCTAGGAGAAAGCAAATCTGGTTTTGCATATAATCTCATTTTGTTCCTTGTTCTTTATACTGCAGTCTCTGGTACTCACAACACAGAAAATTTCATGGTCTGTCTTAATTAATGGTTGTATATTATCTATTTTACAATGGAATATTATCCATGGATATGTGTGAAAACCCTGGGACAGGTCACAAAAACTATTCCCATTTTCTGCACAGTCTCATTGGAAAATAATTATTTTTCACAACTACATTTATTAAATTTGCAAAGATAGGAGGAGAAATATCCTTCAGCACTATTCTTCTCTCCCCATGAAAATCTGTCTACAATGGAACTGTAGTTTTGCAACAGAAGAGAATTCAGATTTATACAGGATGAACCACAGAAATACTCTGCTTTAAATTGAAGATTGCCAGTTCAGCAGTGCTATTGACTCAGTATTGAAATGTGCTCACAGAAAACAAGAGTGGACATGTAAGAAAGAAAGCAGGGAACAAAAACCAGAGACTGGAAACACCAGACACCAGGTCTGCTTCCTAAACCAAGACCACTGGTGGAGACATGCACCATACGTCAAATATTCCACAGGTTACGTCAATATAATCTCAGGAATAATCATGAATAATTTTTTAAATGGAATCCTTTTCCTACACTGCCCCAAAAGCCTTTTTTTAAAAATACTGAAGTTTTTTCACATAAAGAACTTAAGTGCCCTCCTTATATGGTAGTACAGCTATGTGTTCAGTCCCTCTAGGCAGAATTACACAGACTTTGAAGCAACATAATAAATACTCTTTTCATTGAACCTTGATATATCAAATAGAAGGAGATACGACCACTGCATTTTTTTTATGAGGAAGGGCTAACTGTGATTCACAACTCAAAGCAAGACTGTCAGATTGTTCCTACCAGTTCAGAGCAGGAGTATCACATGGTTGAAATCCAAGAGATGGGTTCATTTGAATGTAAACATCTCTTAACCTCTTTTAATGGCTGGTTTAGGCACAGGCCAGTTCAGCTTGGGTTTATTGAGTTATTTGTTTCATGTGAATCCTGCTTTTGCCAAGAATTCTATTTAGAGACTGTATATAGGAAAAATATACCATGTGGAAATATACATTTTGCTGTGCTCAACCTGTTAATATTTCAGCAGTCTGTGGATCTAGACTCATTCACCAGAACCTCAAATCCAGAACCTTCAAGGTTTTTTCAGTCATTTTATTGCCATTATCATTTTTACCATAGACAACCCAAATTAGTTATTCCAGTCTCAGTGTGCATGCAGAGATGTTTTACTCTGAGTGATTTATGATGATAGGCCTATAAACAGAAAAAGGTAGGGTTTTGTCTGTGGAAAATGTCAAAATAGTTCCTCCATGGAAAGCAACACCAGCTGTACTAGAAAAATGACAACTCTTAGATGAATCTTCATCTCAAGTGGACTTTTTATTTTTTGTGGATATATTAGTGTTGCCAGATGAAAAATTGTCTGCACCTGGTGAGCTAACACAATGCTTATTCTTCAAAGCCCACTGGCCCATGGAACTGAAAAATGTCCATTGTGTAAGAAGGAGAACTAGAAGGTACCCAGCCTCAGTTTCTGCAGTTCACCAGTCAGTCAGCTCTTTTTGGGTCCCTGACCACTGGAGACCACCAAAGGGACCCCCAGAGCAGAAGAACACATGAATAAAGGAAAGGGAAAATCTGCCCATGATTTCAGGAAAATTATCATTGTATATATGTTTATTCTAGGACAATCAATAAATGTGTATGTAAAACACAGTTACAAACAGAATTTTTTGTGTATACAGTTTGCATGGTATTTCAGAGGAAATATCCCCTCATGCATCTGGCTGAATAAAGAATGCCTGCTTCTTAATGACACATTGGTGTTGAGGAGTTTGTTACCTTTTGCTGAATTTTTGGTAACATTAGCACCTCTAGATTTGAAGAGACCAGTGTTGTGCAAAAAGGCTCTATGACATCAACAAATGTAGTAAGCTAGGAAGAGCAAGTGGTGCATGCCATATCCGTTGCATTTGGTTTTATTCTTGATATCAGAAGACAGGGCAAGTGAGATGTACCTAGCCACATTCAGATGGAAATTAGGGTGTTCAGATTTGAAAACTCCTTTTGGGCATACTAGAAGATGAAAAGGAGAAAGTTGTACCCATCAATGTTGAATTAATTTGATGAAAAAATATTAGTAGACTTAATAAGTCCAACTTATTATTTTCCCTGCAAAATAATAACAACAACAAGCTCTTGTTAGCATCAAAGTGACATTTGTATTGCCTATTATGGCTTTCAGCTTGAGACCCATATGTTCCTGAAAATAGCAGTAGAATCTGTCAAATGGAAACAAAGTTTGCAATGCACAGTTTGAAAAGACAGTGTTAATGACCTACAAATGTTAATGGCAATTAATTCTCTTTCCTATGGTAATGGGCACTGTACAACATATCTGTCTTACACCACAAAGTTATAAGCTTTATTTGGAACTATGTGAAGTGGATTGTCTCTGCTGAATACTGAATACTGGAAAACATTGGAAGAAAATGGAGCTCGTATGGCATCACTCATCTTTAGACACCAGTGTTAAATTCTGGAAGTAGGGACCTGGGATTTTTTCAGTGAATGGACCTTGTAGTTTATATATTGTATATATATTGTATATATATAGATTTCCCATCTTATTCTGAGCAATTTGTCCTATATCCCTGTATATATGATTGAGATATACCAGTTTATCAAAGATTTATAAATATGCATCTATGAAAGGAACAAACCTGAACACACACATTGAAGATGTGTTAATGGACAACTAGATTATGATGATTAATTCTACCTGATCCAAATTTATGAAATAATGGTGAATATAATCTGTGTGCTTTTTTGAACAGTTTTATGATGAGATAATTGGCCAGTAACTTAGCATGGATAGCCCAAACAGACTAATTTTCAATGTAATAAAGAACACTAAAAACCAAAGGAAAACCTTCATTCTTTAACTTAAAATTATATAGACTATTGATGGCATTTGCATAAATTTGTGTTTATTGTTCCATTAGAATGAAATACAGTAATACTTTCAGTTTTATTCCCATCCAAGATGCCAAATAATTGAATACTAAGAGATTTAGTAAATGTCAAGTTGCAGATTATCAGATAAATGCTATGCTCTTTGGACTGCTGTTTGGATGACTTCTTCATTGGGGAATTGTGGTCAGATTGGCTTCCATGTAAAGAAACTATAGGATGACAGCACATAATAAATCATGTCTAGCAACATGCTGAAAAACTGGCAAGAGACAGCTTGTACAGTGACAAATACAGCTGACAACAAACATATACACCTGTTTGGTAGAATTTACGAGAAAAGAATACAAACAAAGAAAAGGGACTTAGCTTTACAACTGACATTTGTAAGGCTTTTATTTATTTCTTACTAATAGCAAAAAAGCAACAAATTTAAAAAATGAGGCTAGTAAATAACTTTTAGACATTTTAAATACAATTGGCTCATGAAGACAAAATGTAGATTAATGTTTTTATCATCAGCCTGTTCTTACTCAAATGCCAGAAGAACTAATAAGAAAGTTACTCTAATGCATACTGATTAAAGGATAGCATGATGTGGCTATTTTTAACACACATATTTTGTATCCTGCCTCCAAAGCTAGGGGTAAAAGTATAAGAAGAGTTCATCCATTATTCTTCAATGTAAAATGAAGTATCAAGCCATTATTTCACAAAAAAAATAAAAGGAAATTTTATTATAAAAGATGACCTTGCAAGAAAAGTCAGCAGATTCAAGATCTTTCATAATTAACTAGTCAGTTATCTAAGTGAAATAATCAAGGTGCTGGCATAAAAATTACCATGGCTGAGTCCTACTGAAATTATTAAGACTTGGTGTTTTGTATTGAAAACTACTAATGGTTTTGGTAAAGATTAGATCTTCTGTAAGATTATTTTTTTTAATCAAAAAATGTGCTGGATAAAATTCAGTTTCATGGTTGTGGTATAAAAATTCTCACTGAAAGTAGTAAATACATTATATGTTACCTCTCCAAATAGCTGAAGTGTATTGTAAAGGATAGAAATAAAAAGGAACTAAAAAATATCAAAAAACTTTAAGAAGTTTCTACAGGTAAATAAACACAGGTGTTTACTCTGTTTTGAGAGAAAGGGGTGAAAAAATAAATATACTTTAGTTAATGTTTTATTAAACTTTATCTTATAGCTACATGACTTCCCTGAGGAGAACAGTTCTGATAGATATACAAAAATGTTTGAGATTCACAATTATATATTAAAATTTTCATAGCACATTTAGAATAGCAGAATCATGTAGAAGGGATTAAAAGCATTATTTCTGCCAGTTTAAGATTAAGTCTTTATGGACTGCTATCTTTGAAGAATTTTGGAGTCCTTGTTGGAAAGAGCATCCTACTAATAAAATAATCCCGTGCGTGGGAAGACAGCAGTCCTGTGCTTCTGTTTGTCATGTTGCAAGAATACAATTTTCTCAAAAACTCTTTCTATATTTTCATTTTTCAAGAACTTCTGAAAGACAGAGATAGTTTAACCAAAGACACTGGTGGTGTGCTATACCTGAATAATAAATTAAGAAGGCCTCACTTATGGTTTCGAAACTTCAGCTGTACAATCCACAAAACCAACACCATATTAATCTTGAAAATAGTAGGCTCAAGCTCATTATAGCAAAAAGTTTGCAAAAGGTGATTTAAAAGATAATAGGATAAAATGAGGCACTTGAGGTAGCCTGGAAGAACCTCCACTTTGTGGAGATGGGGAAGGAAGGCTGTTCTCAATTGTCTTCAGTCATAGATTTGTATTAAACCTTATCACCCTTCTCATGACACATTCACTGTGACTTCCTCCAGGTTTTTACAATGCAGGCAAAATGGTAAAATATTAAATCTAGTTAATTATGTGTAAATGTTTAATTAATCTGACTGCATCACTAAAATATATAATTATATAAGAAAATACCTCTGCAACTTCATAAAGAAAAAACAACATAAAATCCCCAGGCAAATATTCATGTTCACAGCCATTGTTCTTTTTTATTTTTAATGAAATAATAAAAGAATCTTATATTAATTTGACATTTGCATCTAATCTGAGACTGAAACCCTGATGCACTTATTGCAGATTTCAAAAGAAAATGAAAAACTATATAAACAGTGCTTGTTTCTTTAAAATTTCCTGAAACTCGCAGACATTTCCTTTTTTCACAAGTGCAAATAGCTTGATTATGAAGGTTTTTTCACAAACTCTCCCACCTAAATAGAAAGAATTTTATTGCCATCCTCATAAAATCAAATAAATATGTCTCCATTCTTGCAGATATTCAAAATACAACTGGACAAGGCCTTGATCTAAGTTACTCCTGCTTTGAACAACACACAAGAAGAAATGACAACTTTTAGATCTTCTGAAACTAATCTATACTATGAATCTAGATTGCTTATGAGCTGCCACTTAACCATCCATGACTCATTCACATTACACCATTTTACAATACCATGGTTTGGTTCAGGGTTTTTTTTTGTTCTTGTTCTTTTTTGGGGGCTATTTTTTTTTGTTAAACTGAAACAGTGTATTTCAGTTTGTTTTCTTTTCCCTTGCATAGGGGAACACTTTGTGTGGAATATTTTCAAATTCCTCACAATACTTTCAGATTTTTGTTGCTGGGTTTCTTTGGGTTTTTTTAAGGGAATCGATAGATATAAAAATATAACATTTATTTCTTTTGGGATCTTTTTGGCAATCATTAAAATAAAAACCAGGTAGTTCTTAAGTACATACTTGCATAAACGAAGGGAAACATTAATAAAATATGTCAGTTGTCCACAGTAGTAGAAAAGGAATAATCAAATACTGTTGCAGTTACTGAGAAATTTTCATGGATGAAGACTAATCTTTAATTTGTGAGACTAAAAACTTATTTGTTTAATGCACATTTTTATTTTGAAATATAGGACAAAGCAACCAGTGTCTAGACATGCTCTTATTCCTTATTCCAACTACTTATTAATGTGATTTTGTTTCCCAGAAGAATAATCAAGGCCAATACTGTGTCCTGCAATCCTGCCTGCAGAAGTCCTCGGTGGGAAACTGTAATTAAATTAACTTCAGTGTCAGTTTAAAGCAACAAGGGGCACTCTGTGGGAATGATTCTGTTTGTACCTGTTACAGTCTGATCCTACTGTCTTCAGCTGGCTAGGAGCCGAAAGGCAACTTCCACCAATATTAAGTAATAATCAAAAGGATGCGTTGAGAAATTTTCCCTGCAGTGAGGATTAAGAATTTTTGTAAATTCATCTGGTGTCAGCACACATGACAATGGGAAACAAATTTTCAGACTTCTGTTCAGACACCCTTCCTTAGTGATAGCAAAAGTAGCATACCAGCAACATTAATTACGTTAATAATCCTACTAAGTAGGATGATATATATACATTCAAATGAAGCTCTAAGATGCACTAAAACTCAGAGGGAAACCTAGAACACATACATTTGTACATACTAAAAATGTAGCTGAAAAGATACAACATAAATCCGTCTGTCTTAGGAAATTCTGTGTATTTAGAGAATTAGCTAAAGAATGTCTTAATATCAAATCTTGTGTGCTATGCTTATTTGTGGATAATTCAAGTGCTGAATTTGTTCAAAGAAGGAAGAGCTAACTTTGATTCCAACCAGCCAAAGAAAGTATGGTTTTCTGATGGCAAAATTAAAGCAGATTTTAAAAACTACCGCCTAGCCCATTCTTACAGGAATAATGCACGAATTTAGATGTGATAATATTTATGGTGATAATAAAATCTTGACTTACAAACATCATTGCTCGTTTGATTGCTACAATTGTATAACTACAATACTTCCCTCACTGTGCAGTTTTTCCCTAACTCTCATTTATTCCATTTGTCCTTACTTTATCTCTTCCATAATTTAAGTTTTGACTTTTCAGATAATAAGATTTTAGGGTAAACGTGTGATTACTGCAGGAATCCTTTCTGCAGATAATTTAGATTTTTTTGGATCATCTGTGTTTGTGGGTATGCAGGTGCATCAACAGGATATGCTTTTTAGTGCCAAGTATGTAGAAACACTATGATTCATGAAATTTAGAGTACAATTAAAAATGCCAATGTGTATTTCTTCAATTTGTGAATGTGAGGAGTTCATGAAGAAAATCTTCTCCAGATTATTCATGCAGTTTCTGGCACTGCACACCTGGCACCTGTACAGCTGGGCTCCTGCTGCAGGAGTTGAAGACCTTTTAATGTCCTAGAAGACCAACAGAAGTCATCATCACTGCTTCAAATTCCCCAATAGTCAGCAGTACTTCCAATGGAAGAGCACTGCTCGTGGCTTGCCTTCGACTCCCTACCAGCTGGCTGACTTCTGCTCTTCCTGGTGTAGCCACCAGTGCAGCCCCAGCAGTGTGAGCTCTCACTGCTGTGCTTCAAGACATACTCCTTCACTACAGGCTGAGGTGAATCTCATGATTAAAATTAGGCTGGTTCCTCGAGGTTCACTGAAGGAAAGTCAATGTACAGTGGTACATTTTTATAGTTTGTCTTGGAACCAATACTGTCCTAATATCTTCAACGGGCAATTAAAAGCATTCTATTTATCAGTAAAGCTCTACTGAGAAAAGAGTTCAGAACTCCTCCTTAACTCCAGTTCTTAACCTTCCACTGTTCTTTCTACAAACTCTATTTTAGTAGGATTTGGCTGAGCAACATGCAATAGAAACAGCAGTTAGTATTGTTTGCTGAAGCAGTCAGTTTTGAAAGATACACCTAGATTAGAAAGCTGCTCATTATAGTATTTTTCTGAATCGTCATTGCAAAGAAAGTAGTTGTTCTTGATTGCTAGCTTGTTCACTTCCTTCTCCTTTTTTTTTTTAATATACAAAAAAACTCAAAACACTTTAAATCTGCATGTTTCCCTCTTGATTAAGTTTAGATCAGATGACTGAAAGAATTCCATTGAAGTAAACTACTGTAAGTTTCAAATATGTTTCAGTTTTCTGGGAAAACCTTGAACAGTTTATGATTGTAGGTGGCTTGGGAATAAAAATACCTCCTGTCAGAGCAAGACATCTAATTCACTAAAACAGAATTAAACAAAACAACTTCTAATGCCTTCCTTAAGACCTGTGTCTGTCCTTTTCCTGCTGAAATACACAAAACCACAAACTGGGCATTAGTCCTGGAACATTCAAAAAAATATAACTGTACCTGTGTCTTTTGTTGTAGTTCTGATGAAATAAGGGAGCATTCAAGGACTATCCAACATCTTCTTTTCTAGCAGTTAGTAAGGAGAACCTTTGTGAAGTCTTTCCTCCTGGTCATGCCTTAGATCTAAGAAATAATTATGGCCTTTAGACTGATAAATGGATTTTTTTTTAATATATCTGTCCTCCTAAAGCATTCTTCCTTTAATATTTGATAATTTGTTTGTATTAAAGACATATCATAGTTAGAAACATATATTTCTAACTAATCAGTATGAGAACGCTAAGTGATAAATGAGCTCTCTGTTACTTCTAAAGTTCAAACAACATAATAAAACAAAATATTTTTTTACAATATTGTCATTCACGTCATTAGTGACTGAAAGGTATTTGCAATGAATTTATTTTTTGCTGTATATTATGTTACAGAAACATCAGAATGGTTGGGTTTGGAAGGGCCCAACCCCCTTCCTCAAACAGAAAGTAAAGAGCAGTGAAGGGAAGGAGAGAAAGAGGAAGTGACAGAGAATCTTGCAAAGAAAAGGATCAAATGGTCTGTCAGGGAATGCAGAACAAAATGCCACCTGAATCTTTCAGCCTGCATGCATATCTCACTGTTCATGTGGCAAAAGCTCCCACACAAGATCAGAGGGAGGGTGCAAGGTCAAGGGAGCCATGTGCTTTGCAGGCAGCAGCAGTGCTTCAGAGTGCCAAATGAGTGCATCACAGCTGCTGGGGAAATGTGCTGTCATCTCTAGATCTATTTGTCATCTCTTTATTGGCCTAAATCTGTTTTCAGTTACACATCACTAAATAGTTTGAAAAAACAAAACAAAACAAAACAAAACAAAACAAAAACCCAAACCAAAACAAAACAAAAAAAAAAAACCAGCTTAGTACTACATATGTCATTTAAACATGCCTTTGTTGAGACTGCTATCTGTTCCCACACTGGCTCTTACCCTTCCACTCTGCTTCATTGTATGTTGTATGAGGGATGAAGGTTAGACAGGCAGAACTTATATTTACGTATACATATGCATTTATACACTCAAGAGTCCAGGACCCAAAGTAGTAGCATCCCTTTCAGTAAGTATTCCAGGCTGTAATATATGCCCTATTGCTGCATTTGGATAGTGGACAAAAAATGCCCCACCCTTCAGGGCAATTCATCAATCCATGGATAGTACATTTCATGCAGAATTAAAGAGAAGATTCTAACAGATTCCAAGTAAATTTTTGTCACACCAGTGCTCACTGACTTGCTCCTATTTATGGCATTCCTCTGTGAATTTGCAAGAACTACCTGGTTTGTAGGTCCTTAAAATGTTAAAGTGATGTGGAGTGCTTCTACCTAAGGTTTGTTAGTAACTTCAACTCTGTGACATTATTTAGTCACTACACTGTGTATTCTGTATTCATAAGCACACACCTGGATATCATTGCCTACATTAGACTGATATTTTAGCTTGACTTTGACACTTCAGTATGTCAACATGCTTTATGAAAGGCTGTCCAGATAGGAAGCACCTTTACCTATTCACTGCCTACTTCCCTAAAAAAAATATGACACAAGAAATCTCAGAGGGAAATACCTTGATTTCTCCTCACAAAATAACTGAAAAAACTGAAAGTGAAAAAAATTCAATAAAATAGGTAGAATCATGAGCATGTTGTAATATCAATTTTGTCTGACCTGTTGATTTCAAAGTGGTTTTATTGCTAGGAATGGTATTGTTATAACTAGAAGAACTTCACAGCAATGCAGTAAAGTTAAAACATATTCATTCATCTGTGATTTACAATGCGCAGTATTAGCCATTGCTGAACTTGGGCCCTGTTAGGCAGCTTGAAGAAAGGTAGGAGACAATGAAATACATGATCTTATAATAAACACTGTTTGTCTTTGGCTTGTTGTTTGTTGGCTTTTGTGTGCTTCTTTTATTGGAAGATGATGTCATTTTTTTAGATCTGTTTATTTCCAAAAGGGGTAAGAAGTAAGAATTTTGTAGAAAGGTCTTAGGATATGCTAAGCTGAGCGGAAGAACGGGCTACTCACTAACCTCTCTGCAGAACAAAATTACAACCAGAGGATCTGCTGACTTTGATCTTCTCTAGCTATTGCAGCTTTGCATGCTGCCAGCCCTGCCCTGACACCTAACCTCATTGACAGCCCTCAGTCACAAGCTCTGTGTGTTAAACTGCGTGGTTCAAAGCCAGTCCAAAAGGAATGCTTTGCTATTCCTAGTGCTTTTGCCAATCTACTTGAAATTGAAGAAAAAAGAGAAGGGCAGAGACAGGGAAAGAAAACATGCATTTGTTTAATGTATTGCTTGTGATAGTTGTCTCAGGATTCCCCTGGCTCAGTAAGGTCTTTGTATTTGCACTCCTAATCAAAGTATGTGAAAGTCTTGCAAGTATGAGTTAGTTACCTCTCCCAACACAAAGGCCAGAGAACCTGTGAAGTTTGTTGTGAGTTTTTTTTACAGTGGTTTCTTGCTGAAAGGGCAAATCTTCTAAAAAGTTTGTTTCGCCAATAGCTAGCTTTCTGCATTCCTGAGGATGTGACCTGTTCCTCCATAATTTTAGCAATGTCACCTGGATAATCCTCTACAGTGATACCTTTCATTGAATAGGAGCTGTAAGAGGCAAAACATCCCTTGGTCCAAGAATTAAGTCATTCTATATGGTTTAGCTCTACTATATTGAAGCTGCTTGCCTCAGTGACTCTGCAACAAAATTACAGAAATAGGTTTCAGAGCTCTTGCACTTCTTTCTCCACTTCAACAGTTCTCCTTGTAACGTTCAAATTAGACATTTACAAGGTATTCTGTGCTGAGATTCCATTTATTTGTACATTGCAATACATATCTATGTCCCATAGACTGCAGGGTGCAGGGTAAGATCATGTTTTATCATCTTCATTCTACCTAAATGAAGATAGAAATTCTGTGAGCTATTTTAAAACAAAGCTGAAGTAATTTATATGTGCAAACATAACATATATTCATAAAAACTATATTATTTACATTTATTCAATATGTCTAATATAAAATGTTCCTAGGCAGAAAGAGATACTTTATTTTTAAAGAAAGGTGGTAATGCATGGCACATACACAATGTCTTTCTTTTGCTTATAGGTAACAGATTATTTGCTTACTTAACAAAGGTAGAGTAATTAAGATGGAAGATGTTGCACCCTGGAATCCTTAATAAACTATCAAGAAGAAATTTTCAAGAAATTTAAATGTATTCTTATTAAACACAATATACAGGATTCATTTGGTCAATCTCAGTTACACTTGATTCATATGTAAATACCATATAGTATACATGTATCTATAACCTTTTAGAGACCTAAAAATTAATTGGGTATGGAGGGGCAAAGAGCTGCAGGGGGCTGGTCTCTGTTACGGGCTGTGCTTATGGATTGCTCACACTGTCTGCTGTACTGTCTGCTGTGCTTCTCTTGTAGCAACACTCCCAGTCACTCAGACATTGAAAATCATCCTTTTCCTCTTGATGTTCTACTTCAGAACATTTTTCATAGTATACATTTCACTAAACCTTTAGCTTCTATTTTAAATTTATTTCCTTGTTGAAACTAAGATGGCATTCAGGCAAAAAGAATGGAGGACAAGACACATACTTTGGCTGAAGTCTTTTGATCCAATGATTCCAATGAGTAATTTTTAACTTTATACAGCGTTAAAAAGTGCCCCTGTTTATTTTTATGCTCCTTTTGGTCACCCCAAGTAGGTTCTGCCACAATAAACAGCCAAAGGAAACACTTTCCAAATGAAAACTGACATATCCTCCAGTTCCCTTTGACATGAAACTGCTCAGACAATTTTTGGTTACACTTTTGCTAAACTCTGTCCACATGCTGCAAGGGTGGCCAGTGTGTAAATTTTGAGCTATATGTAGCTGATGAATGGTTCAAGAAAGGTTTTTGGGCAGCTGCTCTTTGATGTTCCTGGTGATATCTGTGATGTGTCACTGTGATGGTTGAACCAGCTCTTGGAGAGGACAGGGGCTTGAGAGCCTGACATTGCTGGGTTAGCCCGAGAATCTCTTGTACATCCAGTCTAACACTACCATTCAGATGAGCCTATCTCTATCTATAAAATATAATATTTCTCTTCCTGTGATTTTTTCTCAGAATGTATCTATTGCCTGAATGAGGATCAGACATTTCAAGCCAGTATACACCCTGGCTATGCAATTAAAATCAGTCAGTATCCAGTAAGTGTTAGATCATACATGCTAATATATTACCCCACTGCCTAGAATCATAGAATGGTTTGTGTTGGAAGAGACCTTAAAGATCATTCACTAGTTCCAACCTGCTGTCTTGGTAGCAACATCTTCTACTGGACGAGATTGCTCAGAGCCCCATCTAACCTGGCCTGTAACATTTTGAGGGATGGGGCGTCCCCAGCTTCTCTGAGCAACCTCTGTCAGTGCATCATGGGAAAGAATCTCATCCTGGTCTAAACCCACCTTCTTCCAGTTTAAAAGACCTTGTTCTGTCACTATGTGTCCTTGCAAAAATTCCCTCTCCAGGTCTCTTTCAGGCCCCAATTAGGTACAAAAAGCCTGAACAACCCAAGCTCTCTCAGCCTTTCTTCAGAGGAAGGATGGTCCATCCCTTTAACCATCTTGGTGGCCCTTCCCTGGGCTTGCTGANCAGAGCCCCATCTAACCTGGCCTGTAACATTTTGAGGGATGGGGCGTCCCCAGCTTCTCTGAGCAACCTCTGTCAGTGCATCATGGGAAAGAATTTCATCCTGGTCTAAACCCACCTTCTTCCAGTTTAAAAGACCTTGTTCTGTCACTATGTGTCCTTGCAAAAATTCCCTCTCCAGGTCTCTTTCAGGCCCCAATTAGGTACAAAAAGCCTGAACAACCCAAGCTCTCTCAGCCTTTCTTCAGAGGAAGGATGGTCCATCCCTTTAACCATCTTGGTGGCCCTTCCCTGGGCTTGCTGAAACAGCTCCATGTCCCTCCTGTGCTAGGGACCCAAGAGCTGGATGCAGCTCTCCAGGTGGGGTCTCATAAGAGTGGAGGGGCAGAATCACCTTCCTTGACCTTCTAGCCACACTGCTTTTGATGCAGGCCAGGATAGGGAAGGCTTTTGGGGCTGCAATAACCCATTGATGGCTCTTGTCCAGCCTCTCATCCACCACACCCCCAGCCCTTTCTCAGCAGAGCTGGTCATGATTTGTTCATCCCCCAGCCTGTATTCACATCAGATGCTGCCCTGATCCAGGGGAATCATTATGACTCCTTCTGTACTAATAACAGCAGCTAGCAAGATTTTCATACATATCCTGCTATAAATCACTCAGACCTTGCTGCCCCATGCAAGGGGCACCTATACACACCCTCACCCACACCTCTTTGACAACACTGGTGGTCAGAGTTGTCTGGTGGCAACAGCCAGAGGGGAGGGGAGAAGAGAGGATTGAAGGGAGAGCAAAACCAAACTACAACAACAGTCACACATCAAAAGAACTTTAAACCCTAATAAACCTTTTCACCACACAAAATCATTTGCGAGAGCCAATTGCGTCACCACTCATTCATAACATCCTGATCTTGCTACTTGCACCAATGGATACCAAAACTGAGTACTTTGAAGCAACAGCTTCAAGCAGCTACTACAACAGCTCAAGATTCCAAGACAAACACAGCAAATTTCAATCAGCTGCTAAGACTTAGAGTCTCCTGTCTGAGTTTCTGTTATATCAGCCATACATATTGGTAATAAATGAAATGGGTCTGGGAACAGCATCACAATATAGTCAAGATTGAAAGGGCTCTCTAGAGGTCATTTTTCCAAACCACATGTCCAAACAGTGTCATTTGGAATCAATTACAGATGACAAGAGTGTCACAGCTCCCTACAATATGTGATTGTTTAACTTAACTGTGAAAACTTAGCTGCGAAAAGTGTGGATGCAACTTTGAAAAAAAATATGTCTAGGCAGCTTTTGAACATTTCCAAAGATGGAGGCTTCACAACAATCCTGAGCAACAAGCACCAGCCCTTGATTACACTCACTGTGAAAAAGTGTCCTGGTGTTCAGAGGGAACCTCTTAGGTTTCAGTTTGTGCCCATTTACCCTGATCCTGGCACTGAACACCACTAGAAAAAGCCTGGCCTCACCCTCCTTGTCTAAAGGCATATTAATCCACTGGATTATATACTTTTTGGTGGTGGCTAGTAGGGAACCCTCATCACCAAGACCACATGGAGGGGAACAATGAGGCATCACTGGGACCCTCAGAAGGGTGACATGTTTCTATCTAACCCCCGTCACTTTCTCCCTGTCTCTCCCCCACCATGGGTACTGCCTTTGCCTTTTCTTTCTTTCTTTCTTTCTTTCTTTCTTTCTTCTTTCTTTCTTTCTTTCTTTCTTTCTTTCTTTCTTTCTTTCTTTCTTTCTTTCTTTCTTTCTTTCTTTCTTTCTTTCTTTCTTTCTTTCTTTCTTTCTTTCTTTCTTT
>VWZP01002089.1:393764-423307 GCA_013396995.1 Dicaeum eximium | reverse complement strand
TCTCTTTCTCTCTTTCTCTCTCTCTCTCTCTCTTTCTTTCTCTCTTTCTTTCTCTTTGCCTCTTTTACCATTAAATAAAATATATCTCCTTTTTTCAGCACCAACATCTAACCTCATTTGGTTTTAATCAAGTTTTGGGGTGTATTTCAAACCTTTCTATTTTCAAGCCATTTTGTTCACAGAGACTTAGTTTTCCTTGCTTTTCTGTGTTTAAACTGGTTTGTAACACCATGGTCCTTGACTGCACTATCATTAGTATGTCTGTATCTATTTTGCACTGGGGAGCCCAGAAGTGGCCTAAGGACTCCAAATGTGACCTCATCAGTACTGAGGAGAGCTGAAGGATCACCACCCTTGACCTGTTGGCAACATACCTCCTAATACAGCCCAGGATATTGTTGACCTTGTTCTTTCAAGAAGGACACATTACTGGTTCATGCTCAACTTGACACCCACCAGGAGCCCAAGGGCCTTTGCTGAGAAGCTTCTTTCAGGCCACCTGGTCCTCAGCATATGTGGGTGCATGGGGTTATTCTCCCTCAGGTAAGAATTTCCAACTTCACTTTTCTGAACTTCATGATATTCCTGTTAAAACATTTTTCCAGCATGCTGAGGTCTCTTTGGATTGCAGCCTGACCCTCTGGTGCATCAGGTGCTCCTCTCAGCTTTGTGTTAGCAGCAAACTTGCTTAGGCTGGACTCAGCTCCATCACCTAAATTATCAATAGGGCTAGTATTGACCATTCACCCCATTTTCAATTTATCTCACTGTCTCCTCATTCCACACATTCTTTTTTAGCTTCTCTACAGCGATCTTCTAGAAGACAGTGTCAAAAGCCTTGCTGAAGTCACACTGGGCAAAATCAGCTGCTCTCCCCTTCCCAAGCCAGTTGGTGAACTATGAATTTCCCTTCATGAATCCTTTCCCTTCCCATGAATCACCCTTTTCCATGTTCTGCATGAACAATGCTCCGAACCCATTCCACAATGGGCATAAATTTTGTCTACTCTTCTTTTTACTGCATGTGCTTGTATATGCCTTTCTTGTTGCCTTTGCCATCACACTCAGGATAAGTTTTGCCTTTCCCAATCATATAATAATTGTTGCCTGTTATGTATATCTCTGAATCTATGTGTTCCTCTCAGATTTTCCATGCTTGCTTCTACATTCTGTATACTCTTTCATTATAGAATCATAGAATTTTTCTGCTGGAAAATGTCCTTAAGATCATCAATTCCAACCATTAACTTTAAACTGACAAGTCTACCACTAAAGCAGAACCCTCAGCAACACACCCACACATATTTTAAAACTTGCAGGAATGGTGATTCAATCCCTTCCCTGGACAGCCTGTTCCAATGATTGACAACCCTTTTGATAAAGATCCAATCCAAATCCCCTCTGGCACAACTTATGGCCATTTCTTCTTATACTGTTCCTTGCTACTTGGGAGAAGAGTCTGACACCCAGCTCACCACAACCTCCTTTCAGGTGGTTGTAGAGAGCAACAAAGTCCTCCTTGAGCCTCCTCTTCCCCACTAAACTCAGCAGGTCCTTCTGCTTCTTCTCACAGGACTTGCACTCTAAACCCTTCCCCTGCTCATTGCCCTTCTCTGGACACACTCCAGCACTTCAGTGACTGACTCATTGTGAGCAGCCTAGATCTGAATACAGGAGTCAAGGTGTAGCCTCACTGGTGATGAGCTCAGGAGCAAAATCACTGCTCCAGTCCTGCTGGCCACGTTATTGCTGATGCAAGCAAAGGATACTCTTGACCAGCACCTCCAGGTCCTTTTCCCTGGGCTGCTTCCCAGACACTCATCCCCAAGCATGTAGAGCTGCTTGGGGTTGTTGTGGCCCAAGAGCAGGACCCAGAAATTCCCTTTGTTCCACCTCATACAATTGCCTTTGGCCCATCTATGCAGGCTGTCCAGATGCTTCTGCAGAGCCTTCCTACTCTCCAGAAGAACAACACTGCCTTTTCCCTCCTTTCATAATTGTGAATTCTGCTACATTATGGTCACTGCAAACAAGGCTGCCTCTGACATTTGCATCTCCAGCATGGCTCCAACAAGGTCCAGCCAAGCACTGATTAGGAATTTGACACGAGGAAACTTCTGGATTAGGTATGGACTGCTGTGTTTTTCTTACAGCACATATCAAGGAATTTTAAGTCCCCCTTGAGGATGAGGTCCTGTGAACGTGAGATTACTTGGACCTAATTTTATAAGGCCTTACCCACCAATTCTTCCTGGTCAAGTGGCCTACAACAAACACTCACTACCATACAGGTTACCCATGCTGGTCTGCTTTTAATCTTTACTTATGAGGTTTCAGTTGTCTCATCATCAATGCCTGGATAGAGCTCCAGGAAGCTGTTCTTTCACATAAAGGGGACTCTACATCCACATCTTATTACCTGGTCTTTCCTAAAATCATTGTATTCCTGCACTGAAGCACCCTAGTCATGTGAATCTATCCACATGTGAACATCCATGTGAACTCCTCCACAGTCCCAGTAAAAGGGACTTACAACAGCAGAGAGATTTCTAATGTTTCCTGTGTGTTTTCCATGGCATCATTGATACCCAGTGTGACTCCCCATTCCTCTGTCCCTGTAACCTCTACAACACCATAGTTGTATGTATACTCTTTAATGGTAATGTTCCTTGCAGTACTTTAGATTAAGAACAACATCCAGCAACAGCAAGGAGTACTTGTGGGCAGAAGGCAAAGCACAGTACTGACTAATATGGGAATTTAGTATAGATAATGCTATTTCTGGGTGCTCTCTTAACTTATTAATATAGACATAGCCTCAGATTAACTTTAATCCAAATGAGGCAAAAGGGAAATTCCTGATTATTTTTTTAATTGTTGCTTTAAAAGACAATCAAGAGCACAATTGGTCTTATTGCTCTGAAGAAGACCAACAGTAATACAACTTTGCATTTCAGACACTAATTATACACAACCTTAGACTATGTGCTGTCTAACCCTGAGGACAACACAGTCCCTTGCTTTGCATAAAGGCAACAATATTGTGATGATGAAATTCTTTTCCTGAGATAGTATTCACTTTAAAGATCAGTATTTCTTTTAAGGTAAAGAGGGAAGTCAAGACTGTGGGAAAGTAAGTTTGGCAGTGGTGTAGATTTATACTTCAGTAGTTTTTGTTAGATTTTTTTATGTATGTAAACTTTTTCTTCCCTGTCTACTGAGATTTGAGAGGCATAGTCTTTGTCCATTAGTTGAAAACAATACTAACTTATTTTCGATTCAATTTAGAGGACCCTTTTATGGTTACACTGCTAATCAAATTCCATCACTTAAGGCCAGAGTTAGCAGCTAGCTGTGTAGGACACAAAGCTAAAGGAGTGTCCACTCCCTTTGGCCTGTGTCAGAGCCCTAACAAGGCCCTGGCTGTAGATTGGGATATAAGAGGTTTCTCTTCACTCAGGTCTCTGTCAAAGCTATACATCTCCCTTTTGCATATCTTTTTTCTCCTAACTGAAGCCTGAGACTTCAAAAACTTTTTTTTTTTTAATCCTGCTGAGAGGCTTTGAATGGCTCTGACAGTGTTTATGCATTTATAAAGGGAGGGAAATATACAGTTATTCTGCCACCTGTGGACGTAGTTCAATACAGATTATAAAAAATAACAGGAAAAAACATTCTATGTCATTGCACACCTGATGATTCATATTAGTCAAATTATCTAAACGGTGTAAATTGAATTAAGAACTTAGGGCAGCCTTTGCTTAATTAGCTGACAGATTCAAAAACATGCCAGAGCTAGAGATCCTGACTATGTCCATGATACTTAGGTTATGTGGCAAGTTGAGCACTGTTTGACACCAATGGCCTGCATCAGGGAGAGTTTCTTGCCCCATTGCAAGAGGCATGGTTTCTGAATCAAATGTGGAGTGAAACATCCTCTGTCTCTTGGTGCGGTAGAGGTTCCTGCAGACATGTCCAACTGCAGAAGTGTGGACATTCCATGGAATTTCGAGTATAAAAAGGTCATGGTTGGTCTTCTAGCTAACTAAGGAGCCAGGTGAATCCTTGGGATGGGCTAGGGTTTGGATTGTGCAGTAGACCCTGAATTCTGCTTGTAGGCCATGTTGGAAAACAAAGCATTTTGTGTATCTCACTTCTATGCCCCATCACACATAAAGATTCGATAACTCTTGTAGAAGAAATAGAGCTGCCTAATCTATTACCATTTCTCTCAATTTTATGTTTCATAACTGAGAGGGACTAATAACAAATTAACAAACTACTGAATTTCTTACTTTTTGCTGGGATTGGTTAAGAAGCCTTATCTACTGGCAGCGCTGAGTCATATGTGACCTGGAATTTCAATGCCCACCATGGTGCCTGGGAACCTCTAAGACACATACAGTCAGTTGAAATGCCCTACTAAGAGGTCCCTGGTTTTAATTGCAAGAAGCAAGGAATTGCCTCCAAGAAGGCTCTTCAAGATGGGATGCACTTTTCAGCTGCTGTGATACAAACAGAGTTAGGTGGTATTCATAGAGTAACCTGCTCACACTCTAGCATTCATCTGGGACCTAACAGGGTAAAGGAAAGCAATAGGTATAATTTGGTTGCATAGGAAAAGTGATCCTTCCCTTTATAAAAATAACCTTTGCTATCACAAATATTTCTGAATGACAAAATAACATATATCCATTATCAGCTACAGAAAGGACCGTACAATAGTCCAAGTACCCAACACAGTACTTTTCAATTGAGCTTTTTACATGTGGTCCTTTTCTCTAAAGTAAATTGCTAACATGAACTGACTGGGATTTCATAATCTGGCTCCCAGGACACGTTGTTTCTAGTTCTATAGTACAAACATCAACATTAAATAGTAAACACCTACAGCTATCTAAGAGGAAGAGAAATTCTTATAACAGGAAGATTTTGCATACTCAAAGGAATTTTTTTTTAATTTTCTTTCTGTGAGTATGAAATTTTCATTTGTTTTCCTTCTTACCTGCAACCTTTAGCTGGTTTTAAAAAGGGAATCAGGAAGACGGCAAGTGTCACAGCTCCCTGCAATATGGGATTGTTTAACCTTAAGTCACCTCAGCTGCGAAAACTGTGGATGCAACTTTGAAAAAATGTTTTGAATGTGACAGCACAATTATTTTGCGATGTTTATGCATCTTTAATGATTCTGCTTTGAGCAGAACTGATATTTCTCGCAGCCACAGAATAATGAAACCAGCTGTTAAAAGGATGCGGTTTTGCTTATGCTGTTTTCTCTGTCTAGTTAGCTAAGAGACAATTGTGTAGCTTAATGCAACAGAATAATTACAGTGATGCTTTAGGAAGTCTCAAAAAGCAGAGGTACTTCTCCTTTTACACGGCTGCTTTTGGGGAGGAGGGCATGTGTCCATGTGTGAAGGAGCACAGCAGCATGATGGCAGATGGAAATAGAGTGAGACAGCCAAGAGAGGACTTGGACAATGTGCCACAGAGCTCAATAAATCTATATGGTCTCTTTATGCTCTGCAAGGTCATAGATGACACTGACACTGGTTTCCTAGCAACCCACTCTACTAACCTACTTTTGTCCCAATCACTGGAGAATGACTTTAATGCTCTGAGCTGTGTTTCAACATGTGGAGGAAAGAATCAAATTGACGCTGGTTAACTGCTGATGTGCAAAATGCCAAAAAGCGTTTTACTGGTCCGTCTCCCCTCTATATGTCTTGCACACAGAGAGCTTTTTTAATAATGAACAGCATTAAAGAACTCCTAAGTTTCACAGAAATATTAATTTCATTTAAAAATGTAGACATATAATGTGAACAGACACATGTGTTTGTTAAGCAGGCGTGTAGTACCAGATCCCAGTGGAAAAGGATTTACCCCAAACAGGAGATGCTTATGATATTAAAAAATAAATACATAAAAAAAGAAAAAAAAAAGTAGAAACTAAAAAATAGGAAATTGCAAAGTACTTAAATTATTAACATGGGTTTATTGACGCATAGACAATGTAGTCAGTTAGTTAAAAATGCT
This sequence comes from Dicaeum eximium, assembly GCA_013396995.1. NCBI lineage: Eukaryota > Metazoa > Chordata > Aves > Passeriformes > Dicaeidae > Dicaeum > Dicaeum eximium. The sequence goes on along the minus strand of VWZP01002089.1, from coordinate 417,268 downwards.
TAATATACCACAGTAACTATTTTTTAAAAATCTAAATTTCATATACCTGTCATAAAAATCATATATATTGCATAGAGAAAACAGTTTTTAAGCAACAATAACTCACTGACATAACTGTATTGAATGAAGTCTCCTTCTGTAGCTGATAAGTAATATGCATATGCTGAATAGGACACAGCTATCTCTTGTCAAAGTAATGGTGTGTTTGTGTTTTTCTCTTCAAAAATTTTACATAGCCCAATTCCAAAACAGATGTCAAATGACACAGTCAAGTAAACCATGTAAAGCAAAAAATTTGTTCAATGAATTTTGCCTTTTTCTCTGTTTGAGTAATGCTCCAAATTCTAACTAAGCATAATATAGATTTATGTGATCATTTCTTGTAATTTTATTATTCAAATTTCCAATTGCTGACTCACAATATTAATTCTTCACTGGTTAAGTGCAAATATTTATAAGAATCAGATGAAAAGACTCTTCTGTGCTTTGGTAATAAGTATGCTCATCCAGCCATAGGATGCAAAACTTGAAAAAGAACCACTTTATCTGACATGTAGCCACTGAATACTTTCAGAACACATGTACTGTCTAAACCTCAGTTCTGACTTACATTTGGTAGGACTTTTATTTCAGACAGACACAGCAACAGTGCTGTGCTTTAACCCCAGCCATCAACCAAGCCCCACACAGCCGCTTGCTCCCTCATTCTCCCACCAGCAGGGCTGGGGAGACAATCAGAATGGTAAAAGCCAGTAAAATCCAGACAAGTCATGGGCTGAGATAAAGGCAATTTAATAGGGAAAGCAAAAGTCACACCCTCAAGCAAACCAAAATAAGGAATTAATTCACTGCTCCCCATGGGCAGGCAGGTATTCAGCCATCTCCAGGTGAACATGAATGACTTGAGAAGAAAAACATCAGGAGTCCAAATGTCCCTCCACCTTCCTCCTTTTTCTCACCCCTTTGTGTATCGAGCAAGATGTCATATGGTACAGAATATCCCTTTGGTCAGTTTGGGTCACCTGCTCTGCCTGTGTCTCATCCCAGGCTCCCATGCATCCCTACCCTACCGGCATGGCACTACAAGCAGCAGAAAAGGCCTTGACTCTGTAAGCACTACTCAGAAATAACAACCATCTCTGTATTATCAACCCTGTGCTCAGCACAAATCCAAAATGAAGCCCCATACTAGCTACTGTGAAGAAAGTTAGCTGTACCTCAGCCAAAACCAAATAGGCATGGGAGGTATGCTCTTGCTCCCCTATACTCCACAAAACTTGTAGTTGTCCTGTCCAAAAAAACCTCATGCTAACCTTTTCCTTGCCTACTGCCAGAAAAACACACGGGATGTATCACTGGATCCAAAACTACTGAATATTGTGGTGATCTGCTTGAGGGACACTTACTGAGCTGAGATGGAGCTTTCCAATTGTACTGACACAGCACTGCTCTCTGCTACGACAGGTATTATCATTAACATGAGAGAACGAGTTCTTTAGTGCCAAACACAGTTAATTGCCTAAACCTTGGCTATCACACATCAGCACACACAGCAGACTGGCAGATACAAGGAGTGGGAATGGAAAGATCATGAGGTCATAAACCACATATGTTGTGTCCTTTGCCCTGATTGAATTGAAGTTTCATGAAGTTTCTCCTAAACTGTTTTGGCTGTGAGTGGCGTTGTGAGGCCATAACAAAAGCAAGGATCACCAACCAGTAGCAAAATCCACTAACAGCTGTTCCCCACACAGGACTTGGAGAGTGGAGAAACATGCAGATTGGCAGTACAGTAACTCCCTGACAGTGGAGTAGGACCCCTCAGGATTACCCTGCCTCAGTTGCACAGGATGGTGCTTAGGTGGGAAGAGTCTGAGCTCACATAAAAACAACTTCTGTCACTCTCATTTTTACCCCACAGTACATTTGTATAAGGGGTTGCTGATGTGGTTTGAGGGGTTTTTTCTGATTTGCCCAGCTGTCATTTATAACCTGAGAGTAATGGCGTTATGTATACTGAGCAGAAGATTTGGAAGTTTCTAGCCTAGAAAAGATTAGGAAGTTTCCTCAGTGCAGGAAAGGTGAAGAGTGGATTTTTCAGGGGTTGTCAAATCAGCACCTTAGTATCCCAAAGGACTAATATTTCATAATCTCTCTGGAAGCCTGATCCAGTGTTTGATAATCCTCATGATGATTTTTTTCCCCCCTTAAAAGTAATAGAATTTTCAGCACATCACAATTCATCGCAAAAGTCTCAGCTCATGCAGAGGACTGATGGGTCCTACTCCTTCAAGGAATTTTCTAGGAATGACAGCTAAATTAATGCAGGCTATATGTGTGGATGTGGTTGTTTAGCAATAAAGGAAAAATGTTAAATGAAAAGCTGAGCCTGACTGCAGCTAAATTGTGTTGACTAGAATGTTTCCCAATTAACAAAGGGAGATTTGAAGGAATTATTAAGTCTCTGTACATGATTAAAAATCAAGAAACTCCCCCCCAAAAAAACAAGAAAAAAACAAACAAACAAAAACAGAAACAAAAAAATTTAAAATATCTCTGGAAATATTCTACGAAAGCCTGCAGAGAAACAAGCAAAAAATTAAGCCTGAGGGGTATGCAGTGTAATCTGAGGAAAAGCAAAGGAGAGGGATCCTGAACACAACTGGAGCTCAAACCAGCCTTGATGAATTCTCCTCACACTAAATTCTAGAAAATAAAATCCCTTAGACACTTTTAAGCTAACAGACTATAGCAAAAAAGATATCCATTCCCATCCTCAGTCTCTTCTACATGACTCTGGTCCCATGTCCTTACACCTCAAAGGGCTGGACTGAATATCCTTTCTTTAAGACAGTTTGATGATATTAAAATACTTTTCATGGCTACACCATTTTCTTGCCTTCTCTGTTATTTCAGCTTCTAAAAACCATATTTTCAGTCCTACAGATATTTGACTTGGTTTTCTTGAGATTTATTTTCAATACAACTGTTTGGACTAATACTATCATGCACTACTGAATGCATGCAGGAAAGCAGCTGTCTTTTGAAACCCAAAAGAGCGAAAGTCAGCAAGTTTCACCTACTTTCAGTTTAGTCACTCTGCAGTTTTATATAATCAGTGAGGTCTAGCTGGACTGTGTGGTAATACAGATCTTGAATCTTTTCACACACCCCAGCCCCTTCCTAAATTGCTGTGGCTGCGATTTTGCCACATCTGTAAATTTGTAACCACGAGATAATAGAACATATTATGAATTTCCCTGGAAAGAAGTTTCTTTCTGTAGGATAGTTTCAATGTAGACTGAAATAGTATTTTAAACAACACTATAGAATTTGTTGCCTGAACCCCAAAGTCATCTGCCAATTTCTCAACAATTCTTGTATTCATTTGCATACACTGGTTAAATACAAATTGATTATGGCACCCTGAGTATAATTTTGATTCCAGTAGAACTGAAGCACATGCTGAGTTAACTCATAAGCCCTCCCTAGTGTAATTGATATCAGAATCTATGTGTGTTAAAAGATATTAAGGTTTTCAGTCTGTAGACTCAACACTTGTGTAACTAATAAGTAATACTAATAACAGTAGATATAACTAGTAAAAGATTGAATAATCTTACCAAGAGCAAGGAGTGAAAGAAAACATTTAAAGATGTTTTCGATGTATGTTTGCTTCAGGTATGTGTATACATTTCTGTCAATACACCTGTATATAACATGAAAAACCAAACAGGTATGTGGATCTATATGGTCTGTATTCCCCTTCTCTGTAGATTAACAGTAGATCAACTGGCAGACAGGCAAACATTTTTTCTAAGAGAAAACAGGAGAAACTATTTCCATTTATTTCACTTTATATTTCAATAAGCAAAGAACATAGACTTAAACAGCTACAGGTCAGCTGGATTGTAATTTACCCTTTCGTAACTTGTTCAAATCTAAGCCAGATACAGATGGATGGATGCTCGCAGGAAAAGACTGAAGGCACCTGGTTTGTCTGTTAATGGGCAGAAGAGTTAAACTACACAAATAAATACTGTGTAACTGTACTTATGGCTGTCATGCCTTGCCTTTAGATTTACAAACTGTAGGTGCTAAAATGAGACAAAGCTGCTACCATCACTTATAAAACTTCTTGATACTCAGGGAAGACAACAGATCTCGCATCAGATTTTACCTCTTCTCAAACTCAGAAGTGGAAGCCAATTTCTAGTTTTTGAAGGAATTAAGTGCCAGAGATAACCAATCTTTAAAAGCCCTCCAAATTTTTTACTATGGCTTTGCCAGCTGTGAAAGGGATCCTCCTCAGAAGCATTGAGTATGGCTCCTCTATCTAGTCTTGGTAACAGCTTAAATATCTTCCTCCCACCTGATTTTCCTTTTCTTTTCTCTTTTTATCACCTGAGCTCTGATACTATATGTATCACTGCCTGGATATTTCATCTGTGATAGGAGGGGTAATGCAGATAAAATAAGAGTCTAAACACATGTGCAGATATTTTTAGCATCCAAAGTTTTCCTACAGAGCTGAATATATCCAAAAATGTTCTGCAAATACAACCTAAAACTAAAACCAACTTTCTACTGTGTTTATATCCTCTTTTTTTTGTTGTTGTTTTGTTTTGTTTTGTTTTGTTTTGTTTTGTTTTGTTTTGTTTTGTTTTGTTTTGTTTTGTTTTGTTTTGTTTTGTTTTGTTTTGTTTTGTTTTGTTTTGTTTTTTTGTCTGTTTGTTTTGTTGTTGGTTTTGTTCGTTATTTGTTTGGGGGGTTTGGGGGGGTTTTGGTTGGTTGGTTGGTTGGCTGGTTTTTTGGAGGGTGTTTTTGGTTTTTTGTGTTTTTTGTTTAAAGTTAGAGAGAACAATTTTTCTGGGAAGAGCACCTATGAAGAAAAACTAATTTTAAACAAATACAGAGATATTTTCCTCAACTAATTTGTTGGGGTTTTTCAATCACTGTATCAACATTGAATAATGAGCTTAAAAATTCTTAACCATATTTGAACAAATACAGCATACTATCAACAGTGGAGAATTACATATAACCATGGGGTTTTTTTTTAATATGAAACTTAAATGTAATATATAATATTGTTAATGTATTTCTATTTGCCAAACAAGTAGGAAAATAGTAATTAATTTAATCTTTTTACACTGTCAATAGTTCTTATAATATAGTTGAAGACTAAGTCAACCCAGGGTCTGTGTTAGTTAAACTCTGTGAGAACTTTCTGTAAAACCAATTATGCTTCTTCACCCGTGAAGCAAAACCAGAAATCCATCCTTCCAATCAGCAGCACTGAACTTCGTCTGAAAGTCTCACAGAATAGCCCATGATACAGTAGGTATACATTACTAAAACATTGTATTTAAAAACCTACTGAAATTAGCACCTCTGTCTATAACTCCATCTAGCAGCAGAGTATGGATTGAAATTCCTTTTTACCAGTTATCCCTTATATATCTGACCAAGGCCAAACCTCATCTGTGAGCATATGCACAGCTACCTACAAATATACGTGACTACATAAAAACACACATTATGCACAACGTATGGAAAGAATGTTTATGTGCACAATCTTGCATATGTGTCAATAAGAATCTTCACCCAGAAAGTTCTCACACATAGAAAAAGTGCGCCTGTGCATTCTACACCAGCAGATATTTATTGACATCTTCCCTGCTTCATATAGTTAGTCCATTAGGAAATTATTGTGTACAATTACTTTTTACAGGCATACTGTAATAATATCCGACTGGAAAGTGAGTATAAAGGCATTCAGTTAATATGCATGTACTTTGAGCAATATAAACACTTGAAATACAGTGAGCAGCAAAATTTTGGTGAAGGCGGCAGGAGGGTAGCTTATCTGTGTAAGAAGGGCACAATCAAATTGGCAGTCCACAGAGTGTGCATATACATGCACAGCAAGTTTAGCTTCATTTTTACACATAACAGCAAATCAACCTTGGGGGATGTTAATTATTTTTCTAATCTTCACCGGAGTGTCCAATAGAAATGAAGGTCTACAGTAAACCTAGAATAATAACAAATGAAAGAAATGCAACTTTAGGATGGTTCATTGTCATTGACAACCTTGCATGTATATATCCATCTTAAATATTAAGAGAATTTTCGAAAGTACCACACATATAATCTCTCGGTTCTGACCTGTCAACAGTTAGTATTTTGGCTCCTTCTTAAAACCCAGAATTTCTGCTGAGTTACATTGGGAGTGCTGGACTTGCATTTCCCTTCCAGCCCCTCCTATGATGGTTGGAAGGAATTAACTTCTGGAGTTGTCTTCTTCATAGACAATCAGTAGTGGATGGTTACTCCATAGCTCTTCTCCTTGTAATAATTACTTCATAGTAGCCCGCAAAATATTTGAAACTAAACCAAAGGAAGTTTTTACAATGAAAACCACTGGAAATTTTTTTCTGTAAAAATTTGTTTTTCAGTTGAGATGTTGTCAATTTTCCTATGAACAGTATGTCATTTTCCCCAAGCAACCGTGAAGCAACGTGTGAGGAAGTAAGGGTCAATTTGAGCAAGGCAAGGAGCACTGCATGGTCCTGCACATGGTCTTCAGCCAGCTTGGTCCCTCCACAGTAATGCAGGAATTCGGTCCATGAACCTGTAAACCACCATGTTGGGCTGGTCTGTGAACTCAACTGTGCCTCTTTGGAGCTGGCCTTGATCTTTCTGACAGATCACACATTATAGACACATATGTTACGTGAATAGATAATTTTCAGTTTGAAAGAATCAAACGCAGAACAATAAATAAAGCTGTAGCAATAGATCTGCTGAATTCAAGAGGATGGTACCCTTTTAACCTAAATATCTGGCAAGTCATGTACTAATCATCTCTTGAAGCAAGAGCCTTTGCTGAATGCCATTCTAGGTAATACCTAAATCAGAGCTTTTTTAGTACACCAGGTATGCTATTGATAATACACAGGAATGAAAATATACAATTTGACAATACACACAGTAAAAAATGTTACATCTTAATGTGATTTGGAGCAGAAACTCAAAATGCCCTTGACAACTGAAAGCATAAAAACCCCTCATATTTGGTGCCAAGTGAGACACCATTTTGGCTGTGGATTCTGTTTTCAATGATTCACTAATCTTGGTCCGGTCAGATACTTCAAAGCAATCATGAATTAGATATCAAATTACATTACATATGAGATCAATGCATAGAAACTGCCTTTTAGATGCAGACAATCAAAATAGTTAAGTAGGTTTGCTAGTTTTTAAATACCACGTTTGCTAAATTGTTTGCAAGTTTAAATCAGTGCTGCTATTAGATCTCACATCACAATGGAGAAAAAAGAAAAAATATTTAAGGTATTTGGCATTCTAAATGTATACCTTTTTCATTCAGAAATTCAGCTTGATTTTACTTTAAGTCTAAAAACACCACAAAGTTACACAAAAGCTTTTGTATATCTCAATGCTATTGTTTCACCTGTGTGTTTCCTGAGATGAGCAAGAGGAGGGAATAAACTTCAATTGGCATATTACATTTTTTCTTTCATTTCAAAACAGAAAGAACAAATATCTGCATAATTACTTCAGGCTGATGTTTTCCTTTACTCTTATACATGTATTTTATATGAATAAAAAGGGTTTGATTTGTACAGTGATGTTTAAATCTTTAAAGAATTGATTGCCTTTAGTGATTTTTAAGGATACTTCAATGATCATAAATGTAGAGCACACAAGAAGACTCATCAAGTCTTGAATACAGTTTATTATTTGAAAAAACTCACCTTTCTGGATCTTAGAGAAATTGCTTTTTGTTAAAGGAAAGCCTTTGTTGTTACCACATATTCCAAAGTTATCTCAAAGGGTGAGGCAACAGATAACCTAAGTGAGAACTGAAAATAAAAACAGGGTTTTGAAACAAATACCTACTTAGTATTATATAGGGGTAAAAATTAATTTGCTATTGAGCCTTTTCTTCATGTAACTGATTTTACATTAATTAGTCCTCATGAAAATAGCTTAGGTAGAGATTTAAGAATGCTTTTTCAAATTTAAAATGCTTAGGAGTTTTTCTTGATTAGGTAGAGGTTTCAATTTTATCAAATTAAGATATTCTTGAGACAAAATAAAAATGTTCAGGAAAGAGTTTGATTAAGTTGGGTTAAAAACAGATTTAAAGCCATCTCAAAACAGGCATAAAAAACAGATAAATCTAAAGTCATCACATACCAGACTTGTAAACCAAGTGGTTCCTGTCCTGAATGGTTAATGGTTACCATTTGGGCATAAACATGTTGCCAGATATCCTAGGAGATACCTCACACCCCAAGAGTTTCAGAACATATTCTCCCTGTTTGCAGAAGCAATTCGAGTTTATGCACAGAGGTTCTGCATTTTAAGTGTCAGCGCTGTATTAAGTTTGCATAGCAGAGCAATTGTTCTCCAGCTGCCAAAGAGTTGCATCTAAGGTCAGCTATAACCAATGAAAGCCTTCACCTACACTTCCAGGATACTGCAGATCGATCTTCAGCTGAAGGCAAAAAGAAAAATTTTCTCCTTCTGAATCAGTGATGAGATATAAGATAAGTTTGGCCAGAGGGTTTTTTTGTTTATTTGTTTGTTTGTTTGTTTTGGGTTATTTTGTTGGGGTTTTTTTTCTAATACCTTCCAAAAACCCCAAACTAGTAAGCTGAATTTAAAAAAGAAAAAAATCTTCACAAACCTTTGGGAAGTCTTTAGACAAAAAATATATTTTTGGTACATTACTGGACACTGAAGTATACAGAGCACAAGACTTTTCTATGTAGCATTATTTCTTTCTGTCATGTCATAAACATTTTTTCTGCATTTTTTTTCATCTTTTGTTAGCCATGTCTAAGCATATGTGCTGACAGATTATGTGAAATATTTGAACCAGCTGAGCACACGTAGACTTTGAGGTCAAATGCAGGTTCACAGTGGCAGTAGAAGGGCAGTAGAACAGAACAGCATTTTACTCTGAAAAGGACAAGTAGAACAGAACAGCACAACCTTGAAGAAGTAGATAAAGAATCTAACTTAGGCAAACAGGAGTCATGAAAACAGCAGGCGGGATGCCAGCTCAGCTCCACTGGTCTGACAAAGCAGAAGTTGTACAAAAACTAGTATTTCACTTACTCACAATTCAGAGTCCAGAAGCCAACTAAAAAGGACATGGGACATTGAAGACAGACCCAAAGAACCACAGAAGGACTTCAATAAGGGTAGAACCATGTAAAATAAAGTAATACATATACCTCAAGTAATTAGGGATAGCTGATGAGTTTGTAATCACAGTTTATAATAAAAGCTCTGTTTACCTAATGCTTGGGGCACTTGACTAGAGGAAGGATTCTCTGAGTGATGAGTGCTTCAATAAAGAATGTCTGATTTCTAATACTCAGAACAGTGTTAGAAAGTTTCTATCTGGCTGATTTCAGTAACAATGGCAAGGCTTTTTATCCAATCCAGATACATGCTAGTGTGTTAGGTTACATGTTGGTTGTGTGTAGAACTGAGGAGAGCAAAGTACAATCCAATATAAAATTTTTGAAATGTCATTTGTAAAATGAGGGTGAAGAGGACTACATCTAAAAGTGAATTGCAACTAGCATAATGAATCATTCTGAACCACTAATATAATCAATATGATATTTTTGTAAAAGTGGTTGTGTGACCATAGCACGATGTGGTTGTCCGGATATTTCAGGGCAAAAAATCCCCAGAAAGCAGGCAAAGTGATTACACTACAAACCATAAATTCATTTTTACCTCTGGTTTGCAATTACTGTACATGAGGAGTACCAAATTTTGCTCAAGAGACTGGCAACTCAGTCTCTTGTTCACAGTGCTCAGTTCAGTCGCAGGTCCTATGATAAAGTAGCAAAGACTACTTCAAGACTTGAGGATAGTCAAAACACAAGTCTGCACACTTTATAGACATCCCCTCATGGAACATTTAGTGGGAAGTTAAATTTCTTCTTTCAAAGAGCAAATTCAGCCTGTAGCATGTTATGTGTAGAGCCTTCTGATTTCCGAGGTCATCTGTTGTATCTATAGCAATTTATTGTCTTGGGAATCTGATGGTATTTATGCTGAGCTGTTGTTTAAGCCACCTTGAAGAACCATCAAGTCTCAACCTAAGTTACTCCAGTATTAGACTTGAGGTATGAAGCATCAGACTCATGTCACAGGTGTCAACAGGCTAAGCCTGCAGCTTCCTGCTAAGGAGAAAACAAGTCCAAGTGAAAGAGTCAAACACCCCAAAGAATGAGATAGAAGCAAAATGTTGTGATGATATCATTTCATGGGCACCAGTATGGACAAAAAAAGTTCACTTATCTATTTGTAGCCACCACATAAGCTCACAGTTAACTTACAAAGGACTCAAATCTTGCTACTACAGTCGTGGTGTTTCCCAACTCTTGTTTAACAGTTAATTTAAACTTGTCATTAATCACTTGGGAAAGATTTATAACAATTGGTTGATTAAGCTATCCAAATGTGATCTTGGATTTTTAGCTGACTTGTTTCCTCTCAAAATTGCAATTTTAAAAAGGGGAGAAGGGAAGAGAAACTATTATCCAGCATCTGAAGCCAGAGTAACACATGTGAATGGACATTTCTTTGTACAGACAGACACATGTGAATGAATATTTCTTTGTATAGCTGTTGCCAAACTTTTTCAGCCTAACCTTGCAGTGTTCAGGGTAAATGCCTCTGTGCATTGGGTCCCCTGAACACCTAAGTAAATCTCTTTATGTCAGTACAGCTCATTCAGGAAACAAGAAATTCAGGAGTTTGAGTAGAGAAAGGTACATTTCAGAGCCTAACTGCTTTTGTTTGCAAGCTACCTGTATAAAGCACATGATCTCTGACCTCTTGGCATTTATCCTGCCTCCTTTCTTCTTTCCCTTCTGAAATTTGTTCCACAATAAATTGTTGATAAATCCAGATACCTCAATGACTGTTTGAAGTGTTGATAAGTAAAGAAATACGACCAAATAACTTATTTGTCAGGCATGCTGTGTTTCTCAAAGAAAAAAAAATAGACTCTAGTACTAAATTGTCTTTGATGAATATCAAAATAATTCAAACTAAAGCACATTCAGTTTGAGATTTATAATGAGGGAAAGTTCATCAGCTCATTTGCAGGTAAAATAAGCTTTCAAAGGGTTTATGAATCTATAACAGAAACAATGGTATCTGATTTACCTTGTTGAGCATAGGTTACATTGACTTAATTAGGATGCACCACTGAGTATTCAGGCCCATAGTTTAGTAACAGCACAGAAAAAACCTATATTGATTTTAATTTCATTTAAACAAATAAAAATTTCTGGAAAATAATAACATTCCAATTACTTTTAAGAGTAATTTTGCCTTGGAAGCGTATGTTCACTATAAAACATATATTTGTTCTTTAAAGGCAGTAACTAAAGCAGAGACACATGATGTATTTAGAATTTTATCATTCTTTAAGACATAGCTACTCCAATATGAGTATTAGTTGTGAAATATTTTGTTATTTCTACAGCTATGAAAAGTGTCTTGCTGGAAAAATTGCATAAGGTAGTCAATCAGTATAGCCCAGTCTTCCTATATATGTTTATGGAGATTGTAGAGCTCTGGAAAACATCTAAAAAAGTTGGTTTATTGCACATGAAGAGAAAAGAACAATCACTTTCCATTCAGCCATCTACTGCCTGCTCAATCCAGATGTGGCCTTCCTTTAACAAAGGTACCTTAAGTCTTCAGTCAGGGAAACATTTTAATTTTTTACATTTCTTTCTAAAGGATAAAGAAAAGGATCCTGAGAATTAACAACCTGTCAGCCCAACCTCTGGGCCTGGGAAAATCATGGAAAAGATCCTGCCAGAAACTCTGCTAAGGCACATGGAGGATAGTAAGGTATTTCAGGAAAGACAGCTCAGTTTCACCAAAGGAAAATCCTGTTTGACCAGCCCAGTGGTCAGTGGCATGGTGATTACATCCCTGGACAAGGGGAAGGCTAGAGATGTCATTTATCTTTCTTCTGTAGTGCCTTTGACACAGGTCCCCAAAATATCCTTCTCTAAATTGGTGACACATGGCTTTGATTTGCAGACTGTTTGTTTGATAAGGAGCTGGCCAAACAGGTGCATGCAGAGGCCAGTGGTGCCATGACAGACATGGGTGACAAGTGTTGTACCTCAGGGATCTACACTGGTTCTGGTGCTATTCAAAAAGTTCCTAATGCCCTGGACAGAGGGATTGAGTGCACCCCCAGCAAGTCTGCTGTTCACACCAAGCTGAGTGGTGGTGTTGAAACACCTGAAGGTTGGGATGCCATCCAGAGGGGCTGGCACAAGCTCAAGAAGAGGGCACATGGGAGCCTCATGTGGTTCAACAAGACCAAGTGGAAGGTGCTGCACCTGGATAAGGGAAACCCCACTATGAACACAGGCTGGGGGATGAACAGATTGACAGCAGACCTTTGGAGAAGGACTTGGGGGTGCTGGTTGATGACAGGCTAGACAACAGCCTGCAGTGTGTTTGCAACCCAGAAAAACCATGGCATCCTGGGCTGCACCCAAAGCAGCACAGCCAGCAGAGCCAGGGAGTGAATTCTGCCCCTCTCCCAGCTCTGGGGTCACCAGCACAGGAAGGACACCAGCCTGGTGGAAAGAGTCCAGAGGAAGCCCCCAGGATGATCAGAGGGCTAGTGCACCTTCCTACAAGGACAGGCTAAGGGAATTGGGACCATGAAGCCTGGAGAAGAAAAGGCTACCCTACTGCAGTGTTTTTAGCACCTGAAGGGAGCCTAAAAAAAGACTGGAGAAAGACTTTTTGCAGGGACACGTAGTGATAAGGGGCAATGGTTTTGAACTGAAGGACAGCAGGTTTAGAATAGATACTAGGAAGAAATTCTTTGCTGTGAGGTGAGGTAGTGGAACAGGCTGCCCAGAGAAGCTGTGGATGCCCCATCTCTGGTTCAAGGCCAGGCTGGTGAAGTCCTGAGCAACCTGGTGCAGTGAAAGGTGTAGTGTGGGTTCCTGCCCACAGCAGAGGGGTTAGAACTAGATAATCTTTGAGGTCCCTTCCAACCATAATCATTGTATGATTCTCCACAAGCTTCAGTGGAATCTCTCCTTTGGCAGGAGCACCTCTGGAATCATTCTTTCTCCTCCTCCTCCTCCGTCCTGGTGTCTGTAGGGCTGTTTCTTTCTTTCACTATTTCTCTCAGGACTTCCATGCAGCATTTTTTAGTCCTTTCTTTAATGTAATATCAGAGAGGCAACACCAGCTTGGCTGAGGGGCTCAGGTGTGCCCTAGGGTGTGTCCACTGGAGCTACTGGAGCCACCTGAGTCAGGTATAGGGAAGCTCCTGGCCTCTCCTCACAGAGGCCACCTCTGCAGCATAGCTCCCACCCCGCAAATACCTGGGCAGTACAGATAGGTTTACATGATGCAATAGCTAAGCATACTGGAAAGCAAACGAAACAAATTGAATTCTTGAGAGCTATAGATAACCATTGGAATATTTTGCTTTATGGCACTACAAGTGATTTATTTGCTGATTGAAACTACAAAAGCATATTTTACTGCTAATCCGAGAGCATTCAGCTTCATTACATACTCCCCCAAATATTTAACTATTTTTTTAAAGCCAACAGTAATGGTTTCATTGTTCTGCTGGCCTGAAAATAAGTGTCCTGAATATTTGCCATTTCTGGGAGAGTTTATTGTAGGACCAGTTACACTACTTATTAAATTGTGAATAAGTAGCAATTATGACTGTGTCTCATATCAGCAAGGTACCATTTTGTGCAGCTTTCAGCAGTGGAGTTTTGTTGCTAATAGTCCTTTCTCAACAGGACAAGTGACACACTGACCATGGTCAACTTGAGCTACATAGTTTCTGTAGCACTTAAGTCTCACCTTTACCAGCACTGATTGCAAATGATTCTGAATGTCCAACAACAGAAGATCCTTTAGGCAATGAATTTTGATTGTTCTGCTCATAAGAGACTTCAAAATATATGAAAAGAGGAACTTTAAATGTCCCCTGATCCTATTAGAGGGTCATTATTCCAGGTCATGAATGCATTGCACTGTTAATGTACTATAATAAATGCTGACAACTATAAAGTAACGATTATGGAGAGAGGCAAACAACTACCTAGGTTATATATTAAAGTATTCATTTACGAAATAGTGCAGGAAAAGTTGAGTATCTTTTGTCTTTTGGCAAAGGAGCTGTTCCAACAAGAGCAGGTCAAAAACTGTTAGCTGTTTTAAGCCAGTGTCTGGGCTTTCCTTTCTAATGTTATTTCTTCTCAAAAAAAAAAAAAAAAAAAAAAAACAAAAACCCACACCAAAACATTTTCTTTTTATAATGCTACTTTCCCAGCCTGATTAATATGTTAAAAAGGCTGGCTATACCCAACAGTATGATGTAAGTTATCTTATTTTTTCATCATAGCTACACACTTTAAACATAGAATTTTTAAAACAGCACAGCTGTTCATTCTAGTGTTTTGGTCTCAAGGACAGACATTTTAACCTATTTTTCTTCTTGGAATACTTTCTAATTTACTGACATTATCCTGAATCATGCTTTGCAAATGTTCCTCATTTCTTATTAGTTGCTGAGAATAAAACCAGATGTATTAGAAACAGGGCATTTTCTGGGTGTTCCTACAACCAAGACAAAACAGGAAAATATCGATAATAGAATTGGGAGTAGAAATGCAAGGGTATATTTTAATTGTTGAACAACCATGTCAACTTTGCTTCTAGTTACAGTGACAGCCAAAATTCATGTAAATTAAAGGTAGCCCTCAAGTTTTCTGCTATTTAACTGGATAAGGCCAGAACAAAACCCATTTCCTTCACAGACCTTACAGTAGAGTGCAAGTATGACTCCAGTGATGCCTGTGCTTTCAGCTAATATTTGGCTTTAGGAAATCTTAAGAAACTATATACATCTTACTTATAATTAATGAATATTTCATTGTTTTATTGTTTTGATTTTTATTCCCCAGATCAGTGCAAAATTTCCCTTCTCTCTGAGGCTCCAAGCTGAGTTTTGCAAGGAAATTAAATTTGTCTCTTGCTTTATCTTGCTACAACAGACTGGGGTGTAACTTTATTTCTATCATCTAGTTCATCATGAAAGGGCCTCCAACTACCAGCTATGTCAGTTTAAAGCCTTTTCCTAAGTCAGCTTGATAAACATGTGTCTGAAGTGTTAATTTGGAGGATAAAAAGTATCTCCATCATTGTTATCTTGCACAAAAGCATCCAGAAAGTTGGCTTTCAAGGATCAAGTCTAATAAATGACACTGTAAGCATATAGCAAGTATATTTTAGAGCTCATAGAAATGAAACAAATTTGCAAGGTGCAATCAAAAAATAATGTATGCAAAAAGGAGCAATCACTGCCCAAAGTGATAATCACCATCTTTGCAAATATTGTTAAAGGAGATGTGGACAGAAATATCAATGAGTTTTGTTGCATACAGAGTTAGAAAGAGACAAAATATGGGTGTCTGTTGGGAGTATGGTCCTTGAAGATGACAAGGGGTTCACAATGTATTCATGGGGATTTGCAGGTTGTTTCCCTAAACTAGATCTAGTTTTGAAGACTAACAGTAGCTTAGTATCTAACAGCATTTTAAATGTTGATGAATATGTGAATTACCTGGATAGGTAAAAAAGAGTTATGCAGAGAAGCAGTCAGCTGCAGGGTTGCTGCAGTTTGGCTGTGAGGAGAAACATGGGGATAAATAAGGAAAGCACAGCAAAGTACTAGAACCTTTATTTTTTCCCAGTGATATTTTTTCTGAGCTTATTTTTAAAGGAAGACATGAATTTTGGAAAGGCTTTCTTTTTCTTTCTCTCTTGTGGCAATACAAGAGAGAAGCAATGGAAAAATTAATTTCAATTTCCAACTTAAGATCAGCTGTACCCAAGAGGAATCAGGTGAGGTATAAAGGTAACATATGCTCTTTTTCCCCGATGCCTCATTCTCTGCTTCTTTCCCACAGATGTTTTATTTTCTTTTCAACTAGCACCTGTGAGAAAATAAACATTAAAAAATTGCAGCTATTCTCTCTCCTGTGATTCAAGCACTGGAAAGATGTGCAGAGTGGCATTCAAAAAATGAAGTCAGATATGGACCTGTATTGAAATTTATTTAATACTTTTATCTAGTTACAATGATTAGAGGCTTATTCACCTAGTTTAAAAAAATTTAAAAAAAAAAAAAAAAGAAAAACCCCACACTTATAGAAGTGGAAAAATTAGTCATCCAGTAAATAGTCATGTTGTTACATTGTTGAGTCTCTTACTGAAAACTGGAAAATAAACTCTCCAAACTACTTACAAGGTTAGAAAGCCAATATTACTTTTTTAGCAGCACTGGATGCATGGGGAATTATCCTAAACATGGAGCAAATTAATAGATCAGGTCATATCCATGAAATAGTACATATTCATCACATTTCTATTATATAGTCTTAACATTTCATGAATATGTACATATTTGCTAATTATTTCCACAAACTTGTTTGGATATGAGCAACAGCACTGGATGCATGGGGAATTATCCTAAACATGGAGCAAATTAATAGATCAGGTCATATCCATGAAATAGTACATATTCATCACATTTCTATTATATAGTCTTAACATTTCATGAATATGTACATATTTGCTAATTATTTCCACAAACTTGTTTGGATATGAGCAAGGGTCTTTTGAGGGTCTTTGGTGGTCATTTGGGAACATCCCATTCCTCAAAATTTCCTTTTACAGTCCCAGACTTTCTGTTGTATCTTCTCTCCTTGGGAGTTTCTCAAACATGTGGTCAGGTAAGGATGCACTTCTCTTGTCATTCCTTAGACTGGCATTTTACCTCTGTTCTCAAAATAAAGACATCTGCTAGTACATATTAGTCACTGATAGATGCAAATAAGCTGACACAAGACTGTGAGTCACAGATGTAGGGCGTTAGCACAAGGCCATATGAACCTCTGGTACTTGTACTAAGCACTCCATGGTACAAATTAAGCATTAATCCCAAATATAGGTATCAAAACTATTGTGTTAAAAGAATTTTCTAACCTCTTGCCTCAAGTATGCATAAATTTCTTCTTAAAGAAACAGAACCTATTTGTTTACAAGGGGGGTTTTTTTGTAAGGTTTTTTTTTTTTAGACTTCATTTCTTTGAGAAAATTTACTCTCTGGTAAATCTAGGCTTTTGTCCAGCAATAATAATTTTAATAATAATAATTTTGATGCTGAGCAAACTTGATCAAACATGCTGGAGATTATTAGCCACTCAGTTCCACTAACATCTATATCTTCAAAGAAGGGAATGCTATCATTTGAAGACCCATTTTGCCAATCTCTTTGAACCTTCCCTGTTCTACCCTCTCATTTTCACTCAGTAATTTCTGAACAGGAATATACAGTGTGAACACAGGGCAGTGCATCCAACATACATCCATTCAACTGTTTATGTGATAAACCATTGGGCTGTGCTTGCACAGTAAGACCAACAGATCGAGAATGCATGACATTTATTACAAACTTGCTGGCATCTGTGCTTTCTCAAAAAGTTTGTAAGGGATTGCTCTTTCATGTGGCAACTGGATCTGGTGTTTTTATTGGGAAAAAAAAAAAAAAGAGGATGTGGTCAATTCCTTCAAGGGATCAACCAGAACTTTAAAATTTTTTTGATCATGCATAGAGCAGAAGTCCACAATGAGATGGTCATTATAAAATTAGTGCTCAAAAGAAAAGAGATCCTTTTAAACTAAACTCCAGTCAAACCTCTTGTGAATCTAGGAGTTGAACTAGCAACTGAGTTCTTTGGCTAGATGCACGAGAGTAAAGATTATGTCACTTCAGCTCTGTATTTACTTTGAGTTTCTCTTCAGCAGCTTTGTGCCCTGAACAACGCAGGGCCGAATGTCACAGCTATTGCCAAGTGACATGTGCTGACAGTAACTCATGGTATTCCTGGCCAGCAGTGAGACTGAACTGCATGCTGCAATCTAATCTCGTTTAGTTTGTGCTTAAAAGGGTCATTAGTGAGTAGAAGGTGTCAAGGAGATCTAATGGTAACAGTGAAATGTAGCAGAGATCCCTATCACATATACACCACATACAGTCACATACACCATATTCAGCTCATTTTTTCCTCATCTGGTGTCTTGTCCAGCTGCAATAAAAGGTAACATACAAACTCATGGAACATTCATTCTCCTTTTCAGTGTTGTTCTCTTATGTCAGTTCCTGATTCTATTTCTACGAGGCATGTTAGTGTGGGAGACAGCACAGAAAGCAGACATCAGAATAAAGAGCTTATGGATGTTCCTCACAGTGACTTCAGTTCAAGTGCATATGACTCAAACACAGACATTTGACTTGCAGAAATGCTCTCTTCCTACTGAACATGAAGGTAATGTCTCCCTCTTGGCCTTCTTTCTCTAAGAAGAGAGAGGACTCTGTAAACCCAGACATGTCAGTGCAATTCATCACTCATCCTTGCTGTCCTATATTGGTGATGTCTACTTTCTCTAGGGTACTGCTGCAGGCAATGTCTTTCAGCACTGCAGAAAAAAAAAAAAAAAAACAACCAAAAAAACCTTTCTGAAACATGATAAAAAGGATAACAACACAAAAGAATCTGCTAATGGCCAAACCTTTCTGTCAGTCCACTTCCCATAAGCTGCTCTGCTGGGTTTGAATAGTAAGGACAGCAAACAGAGATGTGCAAGTCAGTGCTGGTGTCATGGTTATTGCTTGCTCAGTACCTCAAGCACTATCCTGCAAAATGACTGCCTAAAGGTAAGCTGAATGGTTACCGACCTGCAAATGCCAATCCCATGCTGGGACAAGCCATGCTGCTTCCTTCCTCTGATTTCCTTGGCAATGTTAAAGCACATAGCACAGGTAGAAATACAGAGTATTGACTATTCTGACTGTCCCCAGGCACTCTAACTCCTTTTCTTGTCTTATTTATTTCTTTCTTTACTGGTGGGCTGAACAAAGAATAAGGGCACAAAGCTTGGGCTATCCAGTGTTGTGAACAGTGAAATTGCTGAGAAGAAAGGATACATTTATTTCCAGGGCATTAAAGCTATGGTCCCACAGTACCCAACAGTGTTTTATATATGGATACTAAGTGATCTTTCCTCTAAAACCTAACACCTTTGCACAGCCATTTAGGTGTACATGACACAGCTGATCCATCTGTATCAGGGCATTACCACAGGGCATTTGTACTACGAAGAATTAATTTGTAGTGGGATCCATTAGAGTCTAAAGCAATTCTTCAATAAGTTACATTATTATTTCTTCTATGCTTTTATCTTCTCTCCAACCAATCCTCATGCTTCAGGGCATATTCTGATTAGCAGCTGAGAAAGGGGAAAAGAAGAGATTCCCAGTTGTGTAGATTTATATTATTAGATGAATTGGGAAATTGTGCAGTTTCACTGAAATATCCAGCAGAACTAGGAGGAGGATGCTAGATTAGATGAGCTGCTGATGTGGTTTTGCAAATCCTCTGGAATGGGTTCTAACACTGAAAATAGTTTGCTGTGGTTATTAAGAACAACTTGTCTGGATCTATTGAATAGACACAACTGGAAGTTTCCCTCTGGGTTTTGTTGTTCATTTTCTTTTTTTTTTTTTTCTTTTTAATTAGGCATTGCTCTGCTGGCTCTCTCCAAGTTATTCAGATGGGGTAGGCACTCTGATGATTACCAACACAAGTCTTTAGCCTGTGGTCTTTCCCAAACACAGAAAAGCTGGCAGGAGGCAGCAGTGGTGGCTTGAATCTATTCATTGATTTTAAAGGACTTTGGATCTGGCCAGTAGGCATGGATCTGTCAGGATTCTAATTTAACTGACATGTACCATTATAAAAGGCTTCATCACTGGAGGGAAGTGGATGAGATCGCAGCTAGGTGCACTGGAGAATAGATAAGATGTGATTTGATATCCTTCCATGCAAGCAGTGGTTATGAGGCCTTGCACAAGCTTCAGAGATTCCTTGATCTTCAGTGTAAAGTAGGATGGAATTTTCCCCCTCCTATTGCTCCTTTCCCAGTTTTATTGATAAAGTGGCAACATTAATGAGAAAAGCAAAAATATGCTGTGGGTTTTTTTTTTTGAGAGCATGAAAGAAATACATGTCAATTTCTCTCCTCTGCCCTGCCTCTTCATACTCTACTAATGGCAAATCCTAACCCTGTTTAATATGGGATACATTTAGAGAATGGAGATCTTGCCTCTACACTGATTTTCAGTCAGTGTTTTATGTGGCACTGCCAGTTATGTAACTCCCCAGTGAGACATGATGGCACTGGTACAGTTCTCAAAGGCATTCAGATTGAATATTTGTGGGTAAACCTGCCAAGAGTAAATAATTTCTGGTCCCTTCAAGTGCAAACAAGTCGTAATATTTTAGCTTTGGAGCATATTTTTATTGTCCACGTGGGCCTGAGTGACATGTCTGCTGAGTAATGTCTTTTTCTTTTCACTGAAGTACATGATGTTTCTTCAAATATATACTTTTTTCAGCAATGCACAATAGAAGCTCTTTAAGCGACTGATCTGCTATCAAAAGAGATAAAGGTCACTTGCTTGGAAGTACCAAAACCTTGTTAGAGTCAATATGTGCAAATAGCTAAGTGAAATACATTTCCTCTGACAGCCATAGCCCTAGCAGAAATGCCCATGGACAAAGCAATAGATCAACAAAAATAGTTGCTTTATCTATCACTGGATGCAGCTGGAGTTGTGGTGTGGAAGAGGGATGTATTTACGCCCTTATTGCTTGGCTTTCCATCCCAGAGCTGAAGCTGTGATTGCTGTGTGCAGAGGGAGCAGAGACATCAGAGCCATGTGGTATTTCTGTAACACCAAGTGCATTGTATGTTAAAACCAAGCTGCTCAGGGACAAATGCAGATCTTCGTTTCAAAGATATAAAAGACCCTCATGATGCTGATTCAAGGATTTTATGTTAGGGTTATCTTGTGTCCTTAATGCTCACCAAGTTTGTAAGGTAAACAGAAAAAAGTGGCTGTAGACTTCATGTTTATGAATTCCTTGCATCTTCTGGTGACCACTTTCCTTGAAATAGGAAAAGACTGTAGGAAAGGCCAACCAATAAACTTTTCTTTCATCTCCAACTCATCCAGCATTCTGTATACAGTAGATATATTTGTTTTGAAAAAGAAGCTCTTTCAGCAAGTTCTTTAAGTGCCATTGAGAACAAATACTCAGAGCAATATTAACACTCCTGATAGGACCAATATTTTTTGATTTGTTAGCATTTAGAGATTCATGTATATGACTAGCTGGCAAATGGCAAGGAATTTTGTAGGGCCATAATCAAAATAGATTTGAAATTTCTGAATTTCTATACAACAGATCACTGGGTTACTATATCCTTAATATTGCCTACTTGCATAATATGATACTTGCTACAAATTTTTCCTTTTAAAGTTATTTATTATGAAGTACAACCAAAATTATTCCAGAAACAAAAGATCAGAGAATGCAAGCAGCTGAATTTACTCAAAGTCTATATGTGCTATATGTGCTTCTTAAAAATTCATTTTCTAGTTATGTTCTAATTTATATTCTTTAAAGATTATTTATAGTTAACTATCCAATATTTCATATTTCTTTGTCTTGGGCCTTCACCTTTTCAGAGGACAGGCAAAAGGCATAGTTTTATGTTACATTTTATTGATATTGCTCTGGCCTGTTTACAGCCCTCTGTTGAATTATAAGAAATTATGTCATTTTCCCATGAACACATACCCCATAAAATACAACCACTGACTTTTCTCTCAGATAGTACCAGAGAAGTTAGTATTGTCTTAGAAGAGATTGTCAAATTTTCATGCCTTAATTCAGCATGTTTTCAGTAGTGTTGAATGCTTAGCAGAAATAGTTATAAAGATAGAATACTTCATTTCTTTCTCACACATGAAAGAAAATTAACCATTACGGTTGATCTAGTGTTATGAAAGCATACTAATGAGGGGGAAAAGTAGAAAAATGCTTTGATTAAAACCTCTCTTTCACCTTATTCAGTTTATATAAGAGGGCATCCTGCTTGTTGAACCTGATTTCCTTTTAAAGGATAACCCACCTAGTCAATCTTGCAATGCCAGCAGGTGTAACCTTTTTTGGACTTCAGCAAAGATTTTGGTACAGTCTCTCAGTACCCTTCTGGAGAAATGTTCAGCACACAGCTGAACAATTCAATGGGTGAGCAGCTGGTCATGGGTGGGTCACAAGGAGTTGTACTGAGTGGGGTGACATCAGACTGGGGTGCCCTCAAACAAAAGGTTCTGCAGGACTCCACCCTTGGCCCACTTCTCTTCAACACTTCACTACTGTCTTGGACACAGAACTTGTAGGTATCCTAATTAAATTCACCAATGGCACTAAATTGGGAGGAGCTGTTGATTTCCTCAAGAAAGAGAGGCCCAGTAAAAAGTCATGGACAAATTAAAGAGATGTGCAATCCCCAATGATATGAACTTCAAAAGGACAAGTGCCAGATTCTGGACCTGTGTTAAGATCCAGTAATTGAAGTTGTTAGAAGGAAGACTCAACTTGAATTGAGGTTCAAATGACACCATATGCTGCAGTCTATAGTATGGGTTTTAGTAAACAGTAAATGTGTGAGAGAGAGGGAGAAATAAAAGAAATAGAAAAGGGATGGGGGAGAGAGAGTTACAGAGAGACAGATTAAATACAAAATAACCCCACTATGTGCGTCACAGCAGCATCCTTTTGATCCTCTTCTTGTAGTCTTGGTGGTGGAATCCTGCAAAGCATAGGGTTCAATGGATTAATATACATTCAGGCCCGGCAGGAATGCCCAGGTACCTTCCCTGGAGGAAGCAAGTTTGACAGAGTCTCTTCCAACAGAATCTGGATCTATTGCATCACTTGCATCACTTTTTGTCTGGTGCAAGGCCTTAGGAATGATTCTGGGGGCACTTTGGGGGTCTTTGATGGTTTTTGATATCTCCTCAGCTGCCCCAGGTGTTTTTCACAACTGACCCAGTTTGTGTAAGGGAGGATGGGTGCTATTTCCCTCTGGCCAGAGGTTATGCTACACCTGCAAAACTCTACTTCTCTCCCCACTGGGCTGTAAAGGAGTGTGCAATCCTGGCCTCAGCAATGAGCCTGTGGGCTGTGGCCTTCCCCAACCTCGGATCCAGTCAGAGCCAATTTTTTTTTCAGGACAGCTGCTGGATTTGGCTTTTCTGTGGATACATTCTTCTCCCTGAGCCATGTTGACCTGAGATAATTTAATTGAACAATAGGTAATTAAATTAAATCATTAAATTGAACAATTAAATTAAACAATAGGATAAAGGTGTCACCTTTATCTTATCTCAGGTTCCCATTGGCTTAACCCACAGTCCAAAATTCCAGTCAGAAGGCATTTTGAGGGAG
>VWZP01002089.1:377434-393196 GCA_013396995.1 Dicaeum eximium | reverse complement strand
GCGTCACAGCAGCATCCTTTTGATCCTCTTCTTGTAGTCTTGGTGGTGGAATCCTGCAAAGCATAGGGTTCAATGGATTAATATACATTCAGGCCCGGCAGGAATGCCCAGGTACCTTCCCTGGAGGAAGCAAGTTTGACAGAGTCTCTTCCAACAGAATCTGGATCTATTGCATCACTTGCATCACTTTTTGTCTGGTGCAAGGCCTTAGGAATGATTCTGGGGGCACTTTGGGGGTCTTTGATGGTTTTTGATATCTCCTCAGCTGCCCCAGGTGTTTTTCACAACTGACCCAGTTTGTGTAAGGGAGGATGGGTGCTATTTCCCTCTGGCCAGAGGTTATGCTACACCTGCAAAACTCTACTTCTCTCCCCACTGGGCTGTAAAGGAGTGTGCAAACCTGGCCTCAGCAATGAGCCTGTGGGCTGTGGCCTTCCCCAACCTCGGATCCAGTCAGAGCCAATTTTTTTTTCAGGACAGCTGCTGGATTTGGCTTTTCTGTGGATACATTCTTCTCCCTGAGCCATGTTGACCTGAGATAATTTAATTGAACAATAGGTAATTAAATTAAATCATTAAATTGAACAATTAAATTAAACAATAGGATAAAGGTGTCACCTTTATCTTATCTCAGGTTCCCATTGGCTTAACCCACAGTCCAAAATTCCAGTCAGAAGGCATTTTGAGGGAGGGCTGGGCTTTGGTGGTTGCAGCTTCTTTATATAGCTTTGCCATAATGGGCAAAAAGTCCTCCATAATGATGTTTAAGCCATTAACTATGACACTTCAGTCTCCCAGAACCTTGTACAGGAGCAGCTGAGGTCACTTTGTTTGTCCAGCCTAGAAGAGATTGAGGGGAGCCCTCATTGTGGTCTTCAACATCCTTAGGAGAGGAAGTGGAGGGGCAGGTGCAAATCACTTCATCCTCATGACCAGCGACAGGATTCAGAGAAACAGCATGAAGCTGTGTCAGGAGAGATTTCAGTGAGATACCAGGAAAATTTTTTTTATCTGAAGGGTGGCTGGGCACTGGAACAGGGTCCCAGAGAGTGGTCACAGCACCAAGCCTGACAGAGTTCCAGAGGCATTTGGACAATGCTCTCAGGCACATGATGTGATTCTGGGGGTGTCCTGCACAGGGCCAGGAGTTGGACTCAATAATCCTGATGAGTTCCTTCCAACTCAGCATATTCTACCATTCTACAATTCTATGATATTGTTTTAGTAATCTTCTAGTGACTACTAGAATAGCCAGTCTGAGCAAATTTTTTTTAATTCATTTAGAATGTAGACAAAAACACTAAAAATGAGACAATGTAAACAACTCATGTCAGAGAAATGTTTTCTTAGTTCATAAGAAAACATATTTTTCTTTCTTTCTTATTAGGTGTTGGTACATGAATATTCCAGCAAATGACAATTGAAAAAAAGCGTAACTCCCAAACAGGTTTGACTTAAAATTCTGATTGTTTTTCATTCATCCTCCCTTAAAATTTCCATACCAGCTACCGACAGAAGAACAACCAACACAGCTCCAATACTGTATAAACTAGAAATGGATACAAATGATATACAAACAATATCTCTTGTAAAATCTGCACTATCTTTCTCCTTGGTGCCATAATGCATAAAATCTTCAAGTAACATTTAACTAAATCTAGAAGAGCTCCAACATAAATGTAGACAGGCAGAAATCATCAGATGTTTGCCAAGATCTGCTACAAAGGGAGCCTGCAAATTGCTATAATTGAAGCCAAGCAAGGCCAGACTTGACATCTATCTATTAAGATCATTTAGGAATAATTAAATCATGATGCATGATGGAGTAGATTAACTCTTCCAACCAGGTGATAATAACACCATTTCCCCTTTAGCCCAAACAGCCAATATCGTGGATTTGTTTTCATTAGGACAGAAAGTTGGTTATGTGGACCTACAATATTCTTTGATGTACTCAAGTTTATTTGCAAAGAGTACACTCAGTCCTGTTGGTTTGAAAAAGTAGAAGTAAAAAATGGCAGGCGGTTTTCTTGCACACAAATCCCCGAGTTTGCCTTTTGGGCATGTTTGGGGTGCTTTGTTAACAAAGAGAGGGTGCACACATTCCTCCTGCTTGCCGGCACAGACACACAGAGCTGTGTTTTGTTTTTCAGGTGTCTCTAAACACCCTGAGATGAGCGCTGTCTCTCCTGCATACAGTTTGTCAGCTATTCCCCACCAAGCAGCTTTAGAGAATGAAATAACCTTACACCTGGGCAGCAGACTGCAGAGCTCAGGCTGAGCTGAGCTGCCCTGTCCCAGCGCTGAGTGACGGTCCCAGGCTGTGCTGGCAGCGCCTTCACAGCAAACCCCGGCTGCCTGCCTGAAACCACAGCTGCTGGGGCTGCCTCTTGCAAAACTCCCTGGGTCTGGCTACATTTTAAAAGGCATTCCACCTTCCTCCCACTTACAGGCAACGGGGAGTGATCATGTGGGTTTTAACATATTCATCTCCACAAGACCAAGAACTTTATAATGGCAGCTATTAATGGCTGGCATAATAAGAGTGAATAGAGAACTGCATTGTTAAACAAAAATATTGATCCTTTTCTGTCACTGGACATTTTACAAGAAGTTTCTTGGATGCAAGCTTGCTGAGTTTTTTCTTCCATGGGAAAGCTCTTTTTCTCTGCAGATTTCAAATCCTTGTGTGTGTGTTTCAAAGACAAAATGCATTCCTTTGCTCTGTCTCCCAATATGGGAGATGTGGTTTTCTTTTCTCAACCTATGATATAAAGAATTGCTGTCTCTCTGACTTTGTAAACATTTTCTGGCATTCTTGCACTTTTGGGTATGGAGCTTGAAGAAGCAAGATGCTAGCTCTGTACCTGGGCAGAAATAGCCCAAATCGTCCTAAGCTATGGAGTCATTTTAATAAATAATACACGCCTTCTGATATTGGAGTCAAGAGTCTTGATTCACCCCGACAGGACTCCAGCAACAACAATTGGTGACCCCTGAGTCATGGGGCAACACATATGCTTGGTGGATGGGGAGTAGTCTGAGATTCAGTAGTTACAGCTTCTGTTTCAGACTCCAGAATAGACTCCAACAAAATGACAACAAATTACTTTAATCTCTCTTGAGTTTTAGTGTACACAGATCAAACAAACCAAACAATATCACACCTTTTGCAGAGACTGAACCTATTGGCTACTCTAAATTAGTATTTGCTATTAATCTGATTCAAGACTTAAATAAATCAATTAAAAGATTTCTATTGACTTTCCCAACAAATTAATCATATTTTTATGCACCAAGTAATATGATTTTTTTCTTTTTTCTGTGGGGGGTGTGAATGGCTTCCTGCCAAATGACCTGAGGTGTAGATGCTGTGCAGATCCAGTGAAAGGGGGCAGGGTAGGGTTTGGGAGTGTTGAGGAAAAGGAGGAAATGCTATCTAGGATATTACTTGCAAAAATCACCTTTTTAAATTGGATATTTTGATATGATGAATTAAAAGGACTACAAAACTGATCAGAAAAATAATGGGAATGTTATCTGCCAAAAGTGTATAATGGTAGATAGATAAGCTTTGGGCAAAAAGCATCCTTTCTCCTTGCTCCCACCCCCACCTCCAGCAGGGCTCTGTTCTCTACAATGTGAACAGCATGCTAACTTTTCTGCACATGAATAAAATGCACAAAGGGTTCCTCCACTGATATTTAGCTGAGTCTTGTGAATGCTACCCAAATTACAAAAATAATGCCTTATAAAATATACTGTCTACAGTATTATGTAAAGTTTATTATAAAAGTAATCCTGCATTTTTCAATCAATGTAATAATTAAGGATGCTTATCCAAGTGTTTTTCCCCAGTATACCTAGTCTATCAAAACTCAGATGAAACATGTGCAATCATCTCTGCATATGAACATTTCTACTGAACAGGATTTAATGTGCTGAAATTACTGTCATGCACAATTATTTCCTGAATCAGAGAAGGAGAAGTAAAGGAGAAGCCTCATACACAAAACACAGCTGATCAATTTTGAACAGTTCCTGACCATCAGCCTTCCTCAAAAGTCTGAGAATATTCTTTTCTGCCTTAAAAAGCATACAAAATATGCTCCGACTTTGAAGTTAATAAGGTCTTATTGTTCTGTAGAAAAGAAACAAATTAGGAGACTGAAGAAAAATCTCACAGGGAAGTGATATTTCTAATAAAAATTGCGTGCAGAAACTCTGTGAATATCAAACCAGTAATTCAGACATATTTTTAAATTTTTTTTTCTTTCTAATTAGTAACTACTACCTATATTCCAGAGGTTAGGAAGATGAAGCAAAGTCATACAAATTTCTTCACAACTGTAAAATCAGTTGGAGGTTGAGCAGCATGCTGCCTGTCAGTGCTACTAGATAAAGCCTGGTATTAAGAAATGGCAGCACAGCAGAAAAAAGATTCTTTCGATTTTGTTTTCTTTCAGCTTACAGGGAGTGACTAGAGGACATGTAATGCTCTGTACATTCTCCATTGATATAAACTTGAAAAAGAGTGCCTGTTTTAGACTGGCATGGAATATCCATATTAGAATTGAAGGGCAGGAGAGCAAATGGTATTTGTTTCCCAATAATTAGCTTTTCATAAAAACTGAACATTTCCAAATTGCATGTCTCTTTTATTTAAGAAAAAAAAATCTGGAAAATCTTTATAACCAAAATATACATTGAGCTAGCACCTTGTTGAAATTGAGGTGCTTCACATTGTGTTGGAGACACAAGATAAATAAACTTCCACTTTATTATATGGAGAAGAGAAAGATTGGAAGCAACTTTTAAAAAGGCATAACCTTTTATTTCTGTCTCGGATATTAATTGCAGTCAGAATATGGCTAAGAATAATTAGTTAATAAAGTAGAAAGCAAAAGTAAATGGACCACAGTTACTTCTCCTGGAGAGAGCTTGTCATCTGCTGGAGGCAAGCAGGAAGAGTCACATGCAACAGATGAATACTACGTTCAGATACCCTGATGATAGGGTTCTTATTCCGACAGGATTTTAAAACAGTAGCAAAAAAGTGATAAGTGAAATTTGCTTCTGAAAGTCATAACTCTGCTCTCCCAACCTTACTGGGTTCAGAACTACCCCAGTGCTCATGTTTTGATTTCTATGAAGACTCCTGGCAGATTGAGCCCTTTTCGAACATTGTTAGCTCATCTACCACTATTTTTTTTCAAGCTGAGAAATAGACTGAACGAGAAATCTGCATGCATGCACTGTTCTTTAACTGTGCACTCAGGGGCAGGGAAAGCTTAGAGATCATACTCCAAGGAAGGAAAGATTAGTCTGTGGATCATTTTGACTATATTGTCATGATTAATAATTGTTTGCCTGTCTGCAAAATGTGCACAAATAAATATGGTATAAACACTGTTAAATAAAAGACTGCAGCATTAAATAATATGACCTTGCTACCTTTTAGTTGCAGGATTAGAGTACAAACTTATTTTAATTAGCAGTCAGCAACCAGACTGTAACTTCACTGAAGGAGCATTGAAGAATCACTGCCTATTAACAACCCAGCGGTAAGTAAGCCAGTACAAATACTTATAACCAAATAGTGTACATTTCAGGAGTGGAGAGGATTAGCTATTGGGCACACAACACAGTGGAGGAAATTGCTTTATTCCCAGTACTGCTGGGTACCAGGAGGCAATCACTATGCCTCTAGCCCATTAACAGCATTCAGAGTGTTGCTTCCCATAGAAGGGGTTATTGGCTAACCACTGGGTGACCAATTAAAACCTATGAATAAGTCCCAAACCAAACAGCATGGGGCCTGTTTGTGGCACAGTGGTATCATTACTAAAGTGAAAAACTTGATGAGAAAGGAGCATATTTAATTATAGAACTATACAAATGGCTAATTAGGACTATAAAGTGAAATGAATGACTTTCCAGTGGATTTTTGAACGTTACTGATAACTGCTCAGCTTCTTTGGAGACTATGAAAGTGATCTACAGTGCTAGGCTGCATGTTATAGTAATGAATGGATCTTCATTACTGGGGACATGTTTGACCTGGTTGCTCAGGTAGCATGGGCAGTCCTAGATTCTGCTCCCTGCAAGGGTTCTGGTGCAGTCCCTGGTCTGCTGTGAGCTTCACTTGCTTTCACCCCATTCTCACAGGTTTAGAGGCAAAAGCATTATCTACAATTGAAAGCCCCTCTTACTTTGAAATCAAGTGTCTCACTAATTTTACAGAAGCTTAGACCCATGCTTAGATTTGGCCTTTAAAATCACTAATGGGTTTGAAAAAAATCTTTCCCCTTCATATCCCTCCCCAGGATCTTACAAACTCCTGCACCTGTACCAGTTATTTTAATCTTTACTGCACAAAGTAGAGATTCCTTTAAATTACTTAGTCTAGCTTCCAAAAGAGACCCCAGAGCCCAATGATTTCTTAATGAGTAGTGAACTTTTCATTTCTTCGCTACATGTATCCTCAAAATGAGGAGAGGAATGTTTCTACTTCACAAAAATAAAGAGACCTGATTTTTTAACTGAGCTTTTTTCCAGCTGTGTAAGCACTCTGAGGCCTAGAGAGGATGCTTATCCAGGCAAACAACCCATGCAATTATTTATTGACTCGATTAGTGGCAACAGGAAAAGAAGAGGCTGAATTTTAGTTAGTGTAGTGGGCATATTCTACAGCTGCATAAATAATACGTGTTACAATATATCCATACCACACAAAGCAGTAAAGACAGAGCATTGGAGTCCCTCTGTGTGGCAAAAAAACCTTTGCAAATAATAGGTTTGAGTGGTACAAGGGTTGTGTTGACATTTGTTTAGACAGTGTCCCTAGACTCACTGATGATGGGGGTCTGGCACGATTCAGCCTGCACGATGACCACAGAAGGCCTGGGAGACGTTTGTGGGCATGCATCCCCAACCAGAAACTGAACTTGCTCCTTCTCAGCTTTACTTTTGGTGAGCTTTGTCTGCATTTCTCAGTTTGCAAAAGAAAATTGTCTCTCCTTCCTGATTTCCACCCTAAATGGTCAATGCCAAAGGCTTGAAAGATTTGACATGACTCTCGATGCCTTAAAGCTTCGCTCTCATTACATCCATTATCATATCAGAGCACACCAACCTTTCTGTCCTAACATGCAGAAATTAATGCAGTTCCTTGTTGACAAATGTAAAATCAATTAATGTTTCCAATAAATAGCAATCTCAATTAGATCAACTCGCTTAAGATGCCTTTCTGCCTTAATCAAGACACAAGACTCTGTGATTTATTCCTATTGTGATTTAACAATGCACCATGGGGATGACAAAATACTTCACCAAGGCTTAATTTGAAGTTTGGCTAACCCATCCTTTGAATCTATTTCAAAGTAACATAAACTGCTTTTTTAGTTTTGATACCTCATGAAATATGAATGCAAGTCTAAGCTATAATAATATCATTTGGGGTTGGTGTTTTACTTTTTTGGGAAGGTTGTTTTTCTTTTTTGGGTGGGGGGGTTGGTTGGGTCTTTTTTTGTTTTGTTTTTTTCACCAAGGCAAAGCTTGCCAACAGATGGTTGTAGATCTGCTGTTTTATAAGCCTATAAAAGACAGCAATCTCAGCAACAGGAGACCTTCTGGCTTTACCTACAGTGTCCAAAGCCCTTTTCTCAAGAATTAAGAAACTTCTCAAAAGCAGCAGAAAATGATCATCAGGACCCATACGATGCACATATCATTACAAACAGCAACTTCTAGGATATTTCAGATTCTGAGTTTTTCCCCTGAAAAATCTACCACATTTTTGTCTGCAAAAAAAAATATAAAACAGCATTATTTATAGGGAGAGCATATAAAGAATATATTTCTTTGCAACTTTTATATGGAGTAAATAACAAAGCTGGAATGAGATTGATTAGTGCATGATGATATTGGACAGAGAAGTACCAGAAAAAAAATATTTTTAATCTTTCAATATTCTTCTGAACCTGAGGTTTATCCACAGATGCTTATATTACAGATGCTTATATTAATGAAAAAGTTTGTTCTCATAGAACCAAGTTCTTTTCTCCATGTTTTACTTCTGAAGACAGAGTAATGTTGAAAGATAATTTTGCACACTAATCATAAATGCTATTTTTCTCTAAATCACACTATGCAGCAGAAATCACTGTAAACGTTTTTCATCTTTGAGCTCAAACTGTAGCAAAAGATCCATCTTCAGGGCTGAAATATTGCTTACAAATATTTCTTCTATTGATTTCATTTTTTTAATTGATCTGCAGTGAAAAGCAGACAATAAGGCTGTGAAGTAACAAAATTTCAGAGAAAACATGGGAATATTTCACCTTAACATCAACACAGGAAACACCATTCTATTAATGTGATTGAGGGAAGAGGTGTACAAACTGGTAAATGATCAGCTCTTTAAAAATTACAATTCCAGCTACAGTGTGAGGAATACTTTATTTCTGCTTAAAGGAAAGATCAAAACTGTGAGTTGTTCTAAATGTTCTCAGCAACTTTTCATTGCTAGTATGTTCACCAGTCTGTAGCTCCCCCAGCCACTGATAAAAAATTGCTATGATTGTATTCTGACATGGATTGTACCATTTCACACTATCAGAAATTTTTCACTTTTATTATGAGATTAAAAAGGGTTCCTTTTTATGCTGAACACCTGTAGTAACAGAAGAGATTGTACACTACAAATTCTTAAAAGTATCAACGGCAGTGAGCATAGCAATCAATATGATTTCTCGTTCTACACTAATCTGAGCACATAGAATAATTTACTGATGTGGTATCATGCACAGGTTAATGTACTAGAGAACTAAAGCAAAAAACGCCATTCAATGCCTGAGTAAATGCCTTGCTGTCTGGATAAGTTAATTTTCAAAGAAAGGGTAGAAAGGTGTATAGTGACCACCAATGGATGCAGCAACGAGCTGATTGTTGCAATTTCAGTGTTTGTTGGTCAAGACAACGATTGTGGTCCTGATCCACTTGGGCTGGGAGAAACCCACAAAACACAAAGTTCAGGGGGTTAATGTATGCTCAGGCTGGGTGGGAACACCCAAGTATCTCCCCTGGGGTGGGTATGATTTAATGCTGTGGGTCATGGGGCACTTCAAGGGTCTCTTATCAGGCCTCTGACATAGCACAGGTGGCCCAGTGATGCCCACTGGAAGGGATGAATACCTTCAGGCCAACTGCTAGTGTGCCAGTGCTTCCCAGGGGAGGTTTTCACACTCAGCCAGTCACACAAAGGAGGACAGTGGCATGAAACCAGCTTGTACCCCTGGTGCTGAGTGTGCAACCCCTCTGCACCAAGGCACTTGCATTGCATGTCTTCAGAAAGGCACCCACTGCTCTTGCAAATGGCCAAGTGCTCTGAGTCATTAGCCACTGATATTCCAGTCTCCTACACTTGCTGCTCTCTTGTATATTCTAGCAGAACACCACAATTGATAAAGGTTTTCTTGAAGAAAGGTTGATAGATCAAATTTGACCCTAACTTAGTGGAAGGTAGATTGCCACAAATTGTAACTTTTTTGCTTTTGTTGTACCCAACTCCTTATGAATGTTCCTCTTGCTTCATATGATGAAAATACTTGCCACTATAGTCCTATGCAGTTGAATAGCCCAATCTATATACTAGTCTTTTAATTTACCATGTTTGTCAATATTCTATTCTTTAATTAGAATTAAAGGGATGGCAAATATGCAGTTTCTTTCTTAAGAACATCAATGTAAACTCAGCACCCTGTGCTGAAATAATGCAAAATAATATGTGGCTAAGCTGACATACAGTAAAAGACTGGAATTCTGTCTTCCCCAAAATGCAATGTGGTGGGTTGGCCTTGGCTATCTTCCAGGTGCACGACCAAGATACTTTATCAATCCCTCCCTAGATAGAGGGAAAAATATGAAGACAGGCTCTGGGGTTGAGACAAGGTCAGGGAGAGATCAGTCATCAATTATTGTCATGACCAAAACAGACTCAGCTTGGGGAAAATAATATAATTTATTGCTAACCAAATCTAATTAGGAAAATAAGAAATAAGAATAAATATTACAGCACCTCTTCCCCTCCCCTCCCTTCTTCCCGGACTCAGCTTCACCCCCAGTTCTTTGCTATTTCTCCCAGCAGTGCTGTAGGGGGACATGCAATGGGAGCTGCAGTCTCTCCATGCATGCTCCAGCATGGGCTTCCTGCAGGGTCACATCCTCCTTTAGGCATCCACCTGCTTTGGGGTCCTGTGTGGGCTCTGGATGGATCTCTGCATGCCTGGGGCCCTCCTCAGGCTGCCTCACCATGGTCTTCACCACGGGCAGCCAGGGAATCTCTGCCTTGGCACCTGGAGCACCTCTGGCCACTCACTCACTGGCCTTGGTGTCTGAAGACCTCCTTCTCCCTCCTTTTTCAGAGTTGCAGTTGTACAGCTCTGTTTTTCCTTCTTAAGTACTTTATCCCAGAGGTGTTACCACTGCTGCTGGCTGACTCAGCTTTGGCCAGTGGTGGGGCTGGCTGGGAGCCAGCTGGCACTGGTCCACCTGATATGAGAGGATGCTGCTGGCACCTTGTCACAGAGGCCACCCCTCTAGTTCCCCCCAATTATCTAAACCATGCACATAAACCAAA
This sequence comes from Dicaeum eximium, assembly GCA_013396995.1. Taxonomy (NCBI): domain Eukaryota; kingdom Metazoa; phylum Chordata; class Aves; order Passeriformes; family Dicaeidae; genus Dicaeum; species Dicaeum eximium. Next base: position 382,557 of record VWZP01002089.1, on the reverse strand, counting down.
TATACAGAAGAACTCTTTTCCACCATCAGAGACCACTGGGGGTTATAATATTGAGAGGACTGGAGAAGCTTCTGGAAAGAGACATGAATAAAACTCCAGTAGTTGCCAAATTCCTGTAAATAGGCTTAATTTTTGGGAATTAGAAAAGAAATTACAATGCAAAAACCTAGTTCTCCATAGGAATCCATGTTGGTCAAAATATTGGAATGTTGGGAAGAAAATAAACGAAATAGACATCATCCTTAGAAGCTTAGTTTGCCCAAGCATTTCTTGTGTGGGCATTTGCTGCTGTATACATAGATGTGAAACAGCTGACAAAATAAATCAGTGAAGCACTAGACCTCAATGTCTGAGCCCTGTTGAGAAGTCAGAAATGCCAGCTTGGACACATTTAACATATTAATGCAACTAGATGTCTTCTAGACAGAAACATTATCAAGCCAAGGCTTTTATGTCAAGCTACTGTAGTTCCCATAAATGTACTACTACGTGATAGTCAAAAGATTTCTTGCAACCAAATTCAAATTATGAAAATGAATTTTCAATTGGGTCTTCAAGGTTTTAGCATCTTTTTCTGTTGATTTTCTTTGGAGGTGGTAGTTTTCTCATATGGTTCATTTTCTAACACCAGCCAGAAATAATCTTTAGTAGTCTGAGAGGGAAGGAGCCTTCAAAGACAAGCACAACACCTTTTCACCCCTGTGTGTACACCAGCTCCTGCAAACTATGCTCAGTGATTGACACCTTCCCTTGCTTACTATGGTATCTTGTCAAAAGTGATGGAAAACTGCTGTGTGATTTTTTAAATTCCCTTTGAAAATCTAATTTTGCCTTTAACTTGTAAGTAGCAAAGTCAACCTGGAATATCCCATCTAATATAGTTACAGTTCAACCTGAGAGTAATGACTGACTTGTAGGGAAAACTGAATATCAAGAGTGACAAAAGTGAGATTTCCATCAGTTTACTGTTGCCTCAATTTTCACGATGATGACATGAGAAATGCTTTTGGTTTTGGCCTTTAAAAATATCAAATATCCTTGTTTCTTACAGAGAGAAATATGAAATGTGTTTTAATATTTAATATATTTTTGGAAAATATTTTTATGTCATTTCATGTCAAAGAAATTTTCATTTTGATGTTGTTTCATGAAAGAGTAATGTTGGCATATTGCTTTTTTTTTCATGGTGGTTGTTGAAATGATGGTGTTTCATTTCTTGGCATCCTTGATAGGTGCAAATAAAATAGTGGGTTTGTTTTCAAAACTAGGGCACAGATACTTTAAAGGGTAATTATTGTTCTGTCCAATCATCTCAGGAGTTGCTTGCTTTGGTCAATATTTCTGTGTTAGGGAAATACTAACACTAATACTAAATTTTGACATTTCTGTCAAAATATTTGGCATTTGACAGCCAGAATAAAAAGGACAAGGTATCATTTCCCCCTTAAATGAGGTACACTGAGGTACAGTTATTTCAACATATATCTTTATTTTAAAGAGATTTGGACCTAATATAGTGGTATTCCTTCAGTACCTAGCTATGAAATAACGTCAGTGGCCTAACTAACATTGGGATAACCATGTAAAAGGAAGTAGTAGGGGTTTTGTTCTTTTTAAGGCAACTTCTAGAACTGTGGTAACCTACAACAAAGGAAAATTCATCTCTGAAAAAGAAAACAGACGATTTCGAGGTACTGTGCCTGCTAAGGGAAGCTTAATGGCAGTCCATAACATTCCCACTTTGCAAAGAAATTTAATTTTCTGTGTCCTCAAATCAAGGACAAGAGTTAGATTTTCTGGCCTGGAAAACTGAGTTTTTTCTAACAGTGAAAAAACATCTTATCCTTTGCAATATGGTGAGACTCTGATTTGCCTTCAAATGGCAAGAGTTACCTTCAATTCAGGGCAGAAAAAGTATGGTCAGAAAAATTCCAGGTAGAGGAAATAAGACTAATCTCACAGGTCATTCCTTAGGAGCTCTGAGACTTGCAGGCATTATAAGATTTTTCTCATATGGAGAATGGGCTATTAATTCAGGAACTTTATTCAAATTTAAGAAATCTGCACTTTCTGGCTCCTAAAGGAAAAGTGAGAAAATCATGAGATTTCCATCTAGTGCTTTAAATAAGGTTGAAGGACTGTGGGGCAAGAATAGGGAACCAGAGAGCAAAAGCAATGTGGGTACTCCTTGTTTTCACAAGACTTAGAACACTTCTGCTGCTTCTGAAAAAACATTGGTATAAGTACTGTGAGGATTCTTTATTTACATTAAGCACTCTGGTGTAGACAAACTGTTCTGTAAAATACATCTCAGTAACAAATCCCTCAGGCATCTATAACAAGTATCAGCAAAGGTGCTGCTTTCATTTGAATCCATGGATTTGGGGACTACACTGGTTAATAATGGCCTGTGACTTACTGGGCACTACAGTCAGAGGCATCTACAACACTTTTTTCAGCCTGAACTCAAGAAGAAATAATTTAATTGGGTTTAGCTATCAGCCAAGACTGGTTAAACTCATACTTTTTTTTGTTTGCAGACAGTGGAAGCAAGAGAGAGGCAAAAGATCACTGGAAAGGCACAACATTTCCAACAAAATCATGCTTGGACACCACTGTAAATGAAAATACGATTTTCCTGTGTGCTTATGACAATAGGACCTTGTATACAAATAATAAAAGCCATAAAAGTAAAATTAATGGACCTACTTCAAGCTGTGGCAGTCTTCAGGATTATAATACTGGATGGCTTCTTGGGAAATAAGTGACAGAAACAACACTTGTAGAATTGGGTTGTCAGGAAGCCAGTGCACTTAGGATGCAGGCATTGAGTTACATGTGCAATTAGAGCAGTTAGTCACAGCAGATTTGTCAGGAGTTAAGTTATGAAAGGTTTTATCCCCTGAAAACATGAATTAGATGAAGGCCTGTAGTAGTACGACTATATTAAGTTGTTCATGTACATTCTACAAGTAATTTCTGGCTAATGAGAAAGGTATGTTGCTAGTAATTGAGAGATTGCATCATCATTTGTTATTATTCTTGACTGTCCTCCTGTTCTGTTCACCTGAATGCAAATGAAAAAGTAATGTATAAATCAATTAAAGTAAAAACCATACAATGCCTAACAAAATGCCTAGGAACAAACAAAATTAATGTATTTGGAAAGGCTATATAGTTTCTAAAAATGAAGAAATATAGTACTGCTCAGATGCAGTAGAAAACATTAAATACTGTCATAAATGTGAATTAAGTTAGAAAATTTGCATGCATGATCATCTGTAAATTAGCATGCATAAAAGTAAAATGAACTCAATTTTTAAAGATGTGATTCTCATATTAAGAGCTGGTATTCTACAGCTACACTGAAAACATCATTGCAACAGTAGACTCAAAACAGTAAAGGAGAGTGAAAGCTGGAGTCCAAAGAAATATAGTTAGGATTTGTCAATATGAATGTCCTGTTCTTTTTATGAACTGCTTTAGATCCTTAGGAAAGACCTATTCTAGAACATAAGAATTTTTTGAGTTATTATGTTGATATCAAGGGACATGCCTAGGAAACAAATATACAAAGAAATGGTATATGCTTGCTCTGACACTGTCCCAAGGCTAAGGGATTAACTTTGCCGTAGTCCTTAATTTCCATTTTGTCTGAGGAAAAAAAATGATTACCAGATGGCACATGGCTATTTTTACATATTGTATGGCAAGATTTCAGCTGATAATTATGACATTACAGCAACAGTCTATGTTTTGTGTTATGAATATTTGGCACTTAGCTTAATAATCACTCCTTAGAAGCAATTTCTTCTCTTGCTCTCTTTCCTCCTCTGCCTTCCTCTCCTCTCTTCCCTTCTTTGCCTCTATCATGTTCAGCTGAGGCAGAAACAAAATTCAGGAAACTATCTTAGAAAGCAATAATTTTTTATGGAGTCCACACTTAAGACAGGAAAGACAGACAACTTGCAACCAAAAATCTCTTCCATTAAACACTTCTCGCTTCCAGAAATTGTGTAATTTCTGAATTTGTACTTTTCATTTCTGTTTTGATGTCTTAGACTCCATCAAGGGTAAGTCAGGAGGAATTGTATCATTCATTGAACATCAGAAGAGCCACATACTTCAGCAGTGAATTTGCTGCTAATGCTTTCAGGTCTGTCAAATGACAACTATGTTACAGCCTTCACTCACCTATTTTATTTGCTATTTTGCTTTAAAACCAGGGAGGCTGTGAGAGAGGGAGAATCTGAAAGCAAAAGTAATTGTAATTACGGCAATTTTGTACTGTTAGGTAGAGGTTATAAATCTAAAATTGCAATGTAACACTGGAGTAGAGATGAGTCGTAAAGAATACTGGAATTAAGAGCTGTATCTTGTCAATGAGCCAACACACATATATTGAAACAGGGAAACAGGGAAAACATTACAATACTTTTTTATTTCAAGTGTAAAAGCCTGTCTTGATTATTTTAACTCTTCTGAAGATAATGTAGTTTACCTTTAATTTCTTAGAATTTTGCCTCTGTCATTCATTTAACACTCTTCAAAACATATATTTAAGGAAATCATCCACAAATGCAATAGATATGTTTGAATTTAAACAATAAGTGAAAAAGGGGAGGGGGAACATAACAAGGAAATGGGAAGTAAGGGGTTTTTTTTAGGATAGATGCCATAGAAGGGCATTTTTGTAATTGTTACTCATGATTCATATGTTTGTCAGTTTTTTTCTCAGCTTTGACGATAAAAAAATTGTTATGCGGCTTAAATGAGAATTAGGTCCTTGTGAATAAAAACAGACTTGGTCAAAAGCTGTGAATGTGGAAACTGTATTGCTTTCCCTAGACAATATAAATGGGAATCACGCACAATTTGGCACTGTTATTTCTCTATTTGTTTGCCTTTAGCACATACTTTAGGCTAATTGCTCATGTAGAGCATCCTTTGCTATTCCCCACCCCAAATAAATTAACAATTTGCTTCGTGGAAATGAAATGCTGTAACTTTCTCTGAGTGAATTGTACAAAGCAAAGTGAAACATTAAAAAAGTAGCATTTGAATATTGCTTACTTATTCTTTACTCAATTAAAAAAAAAAAAAAAAAAACAACAAAAAACTAA
>VWZP01002089.1:316995-369962 GCA_013396995.1 Dicaeum eximium | reverse complement strand
AAACCAACAAAACAAAAAATATCAACCCTTAAGAGAAAGAAGGGGAAAGACACACAAATTTGTTATTTACAGTGTTTGTCTTCCAGCATCTGCTTCCCAGGAAGTGGGCCCCTGCTGATGGAAAGTAGAGAATAAATATTTTGTTTTCCTTTGCTTCTGCATGTGTCCTTTGCTTTTGCTTTGTCAAATTGCTTTTATTTTGACCCACAAGGCTTTTTTCCATCTTTTTTTTTGTCTCCTCTACACTGCTAAGAAAAGGAGTAATAATACAGCTTGGTGGGCACCAACCAAAGTCAATCCACCGCAGAAGTCAGTTTATGTGGTAATTTCTGAGTCAATGGAAAACACTGTGGAGTCATAGAAGAACAATCCCTTTTTTTGTTATTACTTCAGCTTGTGAGATGTTTATTTTGTCCCTTGTTGATCAACACATTGACCTCTAACAGAAGGAAGTAAACAAGGTACAACCTCATGGTCTGACATCACTTTTGTTTACCTCAGTGACCACTCACATCAGGGAACCAAATGGAGGTCAAGAAATTCTGCCCCAATCACTGGGGAGGTGAGGCACTTTCCACTACAGAAAGCTGAGGCAAATCTATTTAAATACAAACAAAATGTAATTACATATCTGGTAATCAGTGTTGGTGCAGGTGTTGCTGGCATAAGATTCAAGCAGATTAATTATTTACACAGATTATGTCTATGATTTGCAGTGGACTTATGGGAGGCTTCCTGGCAAGGATTGAAGGAGGTTTGTTTGTGATTAACTTAAAAGCAAGGATAAAGCAATGCTATTATTAAGTAAATACTGCAGTCTGAATCAACATTTACTAACTGCTTGATAAGTCTTGCATGCTGATTGTCTTCAGCAGGCAGCCTGAAGACAGGGCAGAAGAAGTATGGACTGCAGCAAGGGGCAGGAGAGGGATGCTGTGAGTACACTCAAATTCTGTGTTTGTGTTTTTGTACACACTGCCTAAGAATGACTGTCTAGCAGCGAGAGAGTGAGAATGAATTAGAATTCTCTAAACACTGAGATTCTGTTGCCATAATGTGCTTATAGGTATTATAGTAGAAGTGAGTATCTGGAGGCAGATTGAAAGACTTGACCTAATGCCCTTATCTCTCAGTCCTCCCACTCTAATCTAATGAACATATACCCATAATTATTTCTCAAATAGTTTTTATCTAATTTTAAAGTGGAAAATTTATAGCACTTGTAGGAAAATGCTGTAAGTTTTATTAAAATGTTCAGCATTAGGAGAGCTTTGAGCAGAATATATTTCCTTACTATTCTACGAAGTCATACATATTTATTATATTAAAAACTCTTCAGTTGCTTTAATAATATTTTGTTCCACAGATCTGAATACTAATGTTAATATATCTGCTGCATGTATTAGAAGGCTGTGCACAGAATAACGTTTTATACTTTCAATTTCTTTTTTATTTTATTTTCATTTATTTATGTTTAATTAAAATTTGTTTGATGCTAAAAAACACACTGCAAGCCAGAAATAAAGACATTGGAAAGAAAACTAATATTTCCTAATAGCTCTGTTGGGCCCCAGCCTGGCAGCACTGAACATTTAAAGTCGAATCATAGACTCATTTAGGTTTGAAAAGACCTCTAGGATCACAGAGTCCAAATGTAAACCAAGCACTGTCAATTCCAGCACTAAACCACTTCACTAAGCGCTACCTCTACACATCTTACAAATACCTCCAGGGATGGTGCCTCAGCCACTTCCCTGGGAAGTCTTTTCCAATGACTGACAAACTTTCAACCAAGAAATTTTGTCAATTATCCAATGTAAACCTCCCCTGATGCAGCTTGAGCCCATTTTGTCGTGACCTTGTTACCAGGAGATGAGGCCAAGCCCCAGACTCCCACAATCTCCTTTCAGGCAGCTGTAGAGAGCAGCCAGCTTTCCCCATGAGCCTCCTTTCCATGCTAAACATTCCTGGCTCCCTCAGCCACTCCTTTTAAGTCTTGTGCTCCTAACCTTTGGCTCTCCTGGTGCGATTCAGCTCGCTGCAGGTCTGACTGCTGAGAGCTGGCTGCTCTGCACCACGCAGGACCCGGCCCTTGGGCTGCTCCAAGGTGCTCCTTGGGAACACCAGTGCCCCCACCTGGGATAATGCCCCTTCCTGCAGCAGCAGGCTTGGACTTCGGTGACATTTAAACGTCCATTCCAACCCAAATCATTCTATGATTCTGTACTTGTGTGAATCTACACAATGTAGTAACTAAGCAGGGATAAGTTTTTCAAAATGCTGATTTTCATATCTTTGTTCCATCTGATGTAAAGAAACAACAAAAACCAAGCCTTCTTCTGAGAAGAAAATTCTCAAATAGCTGGAAAACAACAAAAGTAAAACAACAGCGGAACTGTGTCAAGTTAAGCATCTGGGAGAGCATCTCCTTGGTATTCTTGTCATGTCAGCTACTTCAGCCCAGGAGGGATGAGGTTTTACATCCTGAGGGAGTGCCTGTGGAAAGTGATTGCAGAAGCAAAACTGTACCGTGACTGGGGAGGGATAGTTATGCTAAAGCTGGATTTGGAAAATACCACAGGTGTACATTTATCACCAATAAGTTTAGACCTTATCTCATCAATAAAGGGGAAAAAAAAAAAAACCAAACAAATTGCTGGCCTTTTGTAGGTGCAGTTCTGCTGCTCATAATTGGAGCAATGGGTAATGTTCTGTTTTCTTAGCTTCCCTACAATGCTCTAGTCTAATGTGACTGCAGTTGCTCAAGACCCATGATGTAGCTGTATAAAGTGTTTGGGCCATCAGATAACAGCAAGGATGATGGCATCTAATAGAGAAGAGAATGCCTAAGCAGGTATACGTTTCTTCAATGACAGAAACCCATGAAATTCTAGGTTTAAAGTGCACACACAAAAAAGTGCCCTTTAGTAAATTTGGAAACACTGCCTGCAGGCAGAAACCTCAGAAAATCCTGACTCAAAATTAAATTTCATCATTGTATCAGCATGGTTGTGTTTTGATTGAAATCTCCTTCAGTTCACTGTGTACCTACTGGGATGTGTGAATGTGGTTGTGTCTGTGCCTAGGTAGGTGGTTTTACCACATCTCTGGACACATGGACAAATAAAAGATGGGAAAAAGGAATCTTGAAAGTAAGATCTTTATTAACAAAGAGTTAAATGTTTGTTAAGTGGCTTATTTCTGTTTGTTTTGTTCTTCAAGAATGTGAGTCTATGATCTTTTGACAATGCTGTAGAATGACTGCAAAAAAAATTGTAGACAGTATCAAACCAGAAAGCAAGAAGAACTGGGTAGGATAATCCTTACAGAAAACAGAAAGTTAGAAGTGCTGCTTAATAGTAGGCATGGCAGGAGGAAAAGATCTGCAATATACTGCTTCACAAAGGGTTTAAAGGAAACAAATCAGTCTAGCACAAATATAAAATATTAAAGTAGGATGATGAGAGTATAGACATCTCATGAGTATTTACATAAGTGTATGTCCACCCTTCATCCACCTGTCTATTTATACATGAACAGGGCACAATGAGTTTTAAAAATGCTAGACATTTTGAAAATGTTTAAAATACCTTTTTCAAATACATAACTGAGAAGATGAGTAAGCAGGGAACCATGTTCATGTCAAAAAAAAAAGGAAGCACATTTAGATTCACAGATAATATTTCAAAAGGAATGCAAGGTCTACAGTGCAATTTTTTTTTTCCTCCACTTTCTGTAAGTATGAAATTACTGAGCAGTTTTACACAGCATGCTTGTATCTTCTGGCAAAATGTGGAAGCTTGGTAGAAAACTGTTACTTTTGTTGTGAAATGTCAATTCAATAGAATTAGGATTTTACTAGCAGAGGAGAAACAACTAAGAATAATTTTTCAGTTGGAGAAATTTTAAGTAACATTTTCTCCAAATAGCTTTTTTTAAATGAAAAACGATGATTTTGTAACTTAAAAGTGCATTAATCTTAAACCACTGCATTTTAAATATTCAATATAAAACTAGAAAAAATCTAAATGAAAAGCCCCTCAGATGTTCAAAAAGGAAAAGAAATGGAAAGCAATAAAATTGTTTTCTTTACGTGTGCTAAACTTCCATAGTTTGTTGTCTTTTTTTTTCTGAAACGGTGTTAATAATAACAACATGTCTTCTGAATTTAGGTTAGAAAGTTTTTAGGCTGGAAACTTTTTAGGCCTTTTTTAACCCTTTTTAGGTTTCTTTAAACTTACACTTTTACACAGACAAAAAATTACTTTAACTCACCCCTAAGCTGCGCTCATTGTTGTGAAAGACCAACTGTTATTAGTATTAGTGAGAGAACCATGAAGGGGAAAACTAATATATAATAACACATACACCTATGGTGTAAGATATTAATAAAAATCCTGCCATACAAAAGAAGGAGATAATTTTTTGTTATGAGTTAATAGAAAATGCATTTGTTGAAAAATCAAAATTTTGGGGGAAGACATGAGACATGCTTTTTCTGGGTGAGAGGAAGGGCATTTTGTTTTTTTTATCAACCCCGAAAACTTCTCAGAAAATGGAGCTCTCAGGCAGAAGTGCCGCATTATGGAAAAGCAAAAGATTTGCAGATAGTGGGGTAAAATTTACAAATCATTAAGAATCCATTCTGTACACGTAATGCCAAATTAACACATGATGTCTCTTTCTTTATAAATCATAGGAATTTTTCATCTTAACAAAAATAATTCAATATTTTTGTAATCTAAAGTTAGGACAAATTGAATGTTGAATAGCAGATATTGCACAAAATTGATGGTTGCAATAAGGAATGTGTCTGTGGAGTACTGATGTCAATTGCCATTAAAAAAGATAAAATAGGTATATTATTGAAAGTTTTACCTCAGGTGTTCTTTAGATAGCAAAATTATCACAGTCAACATTGTACAATTAATTACCAAATCAGAACAGGCTCAAGAAGATGCAACACTTTCCATAAATATTTTCCAATTAGAATTTCTCAAGGAATGAACAGCTGTAGATAGAAGAATCAAAAGTCAGTGTTTCATGTATTTAAAGTGCAGTATAAACTTTAAGTACTATAATAAAAGAGAAGACAGTATCAGCAGAGATTCAGACAATGTTCCTCACCAGGAAAATCAGAAGTCATGGAGCTGACCAAGCATAGCATTGATGTCCAATGTTTTTAAAGAATTGCAAAAACTTGGTTTTATGTAGATCATTCAGGTCTGTACATTTATCTCAAAGCAGCTTATGAAGCAATGATGAATCAAAACCAATATAATGTGGAAATCTATTTGAGTAAACAAAGTCTTAGTGGGAGCAGGACAAATATATAGAGAGATTTATGAAAGTAGGCAGCCCATCAAGCTAACCCACTAATCCATGTTTGTGTTGAGTGCTTAACTTATTTCTTTCACTCCCCCACCCCCTCCATGCTCATTGTTTTGACATCTGGATACAGCACAAAAATATATAGTGATACAAAAAAATGGGAGACTGTTCAGAAAACACTAGAGCACTAAATTACTACTTGCATTACTGGAGAAAAACAAAACACCTGTCATAAAATCTTTTGTAAAGTCCTCTTGATACTAACAGAGATGAAACCAAGTACCTGCATTTCTACCAGTTCACTAGTGTAGTGGAGAACAGATGTTGCAGATGAAGACTCCTGAAAATCTCCTTTTATAATAACTTTATTAAGAGCAACCAAGCCAGGAAACTCCTTGTAAGCTAAGATGTTTTGTCAAACTGGAGGGCTTTTTCATATGTTTTGCTTTGCAGAACTGATGTAAACAAGAATCCACCTCTGATTCTGATGTTGTGGTTTCGTTGTCAGCTTTTTTCTTCTATAAGACATGAAAAAGAAAAGGCACTTTTATTCGTTGGTGAAAGAAGTTAAAAATATGTGAATTCAGACACAAAGAGAGAACAGATCTTAGCAGAACAAGGTCTTAATTAGGCCCATGTAAAACCCTGAAGGAAGAGAACCCTACTGTCACTAAGGCACTGTTTGAGATAATAATTTACACAAAACCAGAGATAATAGATAGATCTAAAAGAAAGGATTAATCTATAAGCAGTTCAGACAGAATTTCTTTATGCAGAGGATTACTGAATAACGGAACAAATTGTCAAAGGCAGTGATAGAAGCAAGTGTGAATTATTCTGACACATTTCAGGATGAGAGAATTGGAAAGTGCAGTTGTGGGCTAGATTTCCAAGATAAATGATGATATAAGGATTGCTTGCATTTTAAGTTGGTGAGGCTAAGGGAACCAGCCTGTATTAAAAAGTCACAAGGTTAGTTATGGGAGATCTTAATGAGCCATGCTCTCCTCCTGATTCCCTTAAAAGTTCCTTTATGGTATTATTTAAGGCAAAGATTTACATAATTGATACTGAAATGGCCTAGCTTGAAAGAGGGGAACAAGCTACTTATTGATCAATATAGGAAAAATTAAATATTTGTTTGCTTTTCTTTGTATAAACTCTTCTGAAGGAAAGGGATTTCTAGGTATGATATGACAACTTCAAGAACACAAAGAGTAAAAATCTTGCATTAAAAAAACCTCTAGTCAGTAAAGGCATTAAAAAAATCTTTCAAACATAGCATGTGTGGTCATATGGTCACTTGTGCCAAAGCCCTTGACACAATCATTAATAGACTTGCAGGTGTTCTTAACACTGTAAAACATTGTGCACAAAAAGGCCTAGCAAGAAGGCCTAGAACGTTTAATTTCAAAAAAGAACACAATATTTTGAGCTAAAACAGAAGCACTATGGGTTAATCACTTTCATATACTTCAGACTGATGAAGGAGCCTAAAATGGGACCAATGAAGGAGCCTAAAAGGAGCCAATAATTTGGCTCCTTTCTTCTAAAAGTCCATGTAATGAAAACTTTTGATGGAAGAAAATAAAGGCTGAATAGTTTTATTAGAAATAAATAAAAATTTCACACGCACCTGGCAGGTAGTAACTTTCTTCCTTCTCAATCCTCTACTTGAAATAATGCTTAATAATAAAGTTCTGTGCCATAAAGAGCACCTATGATACATATATCATATTAAACCATGGGAGAAAAATGTGTCACAACTTGTACATCTATTGTTATGTCTTCTTAAAATAGTTGTGCTAGTGCCGATTTTTTCCTTAGGGTATTTTTGGCATAGAGCTCCTATTATGGGATGAAGATATATTAGTACAGACATGTCACTGCTAAAATTTCTGTGAAAATAAGTATGATTTTAGTTGTATGGCAAGTTTATGACCTTTGACTTTGGGTAGTCCCAAAGGTATTACCAAAACTCTGGTGAAGTCTTAGTGAGAGAATGCATTCTTCACTTGAATTTATATAAAATCCAGAGTGGNATATATATATATATTTGCTGGTTCTTTTATTGGTTTTACTAAAATGTCATAAAACACTTTGAAATAGGCAAAATAAATATGCAACCAATCTATACTCATTAAGAAATAAAATTGTTTGGTAAATTTAGCAAAGTTAGATTTGGGGAATTCTGAAAACTATCCTCCAAGTTACTATGGGAGACTACTTTTTTTAATCAAAAGGAATGTGGAATAAAACTACCATCTAAATGAACTAATGCATCCCAGACTACACAGATTGCCCAAACCTCTGTTTGAACTGCCTCAAGAGCAATCTTCAGTGATAGAGACAGGGAAAATGGGCTTTGGGACTTCTATATGGTTTTGGAGAAGTCTCAACAGATCTGAGACAGGCTTAATGAGGCAGGCTCACAAGCCAGGGCAGCTAACAAGGACAGTGATCATTAAACAGAATTCTAAAGATTTGACTTTTTCTCCATCTAAATTTATTCCATTACTAAAAATATTTGGTTTTAAGTAGAATGTAATTTTTTGTCCTAAAACTGTTTTCATAAGAGGTGCTACTGGATCACCTGACACAAGTGAGATATTCTGGCTTCCCAAGGCTGGGAAGCAGACAGCAGTTTCCCACTGCTGTCCCAGGCAAAGGCAAATTTCTAGAGGCTGTCAGATGTTCAAGAGTTTGTTGGACAAGCACTAATAAGGTGAAAGCACTCAACAAAAGATGAATAAAATCAGATATTGTGGGGAAGGGTCGTCATTAAATGTCAACAGTGTCTCTCAACTAGTGTTCTATTCACAAGAATTGGATACATGGAATTCCTACTACTTTTTATTCTCTTCATCACCCTATGAAACAAATCAGACCTCCTGTGGTTGGTCCTCTAACCACATTAACTCCTAAGGAGACATCCAGGTGACCTGAGTCAATTATTTATTGTCCTTACGGCCTGGCTTGGTGACAGCAACGCCAAGGATACAGGAAAAACAGATTGAGGCTGTACTTCTCTGAGCCCCTTCACAGAGGTTTTTGCTCTCTTCATGGAATGTATTTCCATATCCCAGTGAAACCCATTATATAGTCATTATTAATCATATCAAACATTCCTTTTTTATTTCTACTTCAATAGATTCTCTTTCTTTTTTTTTTTTTCCCCACACCCTCCACCCCTCCTCTCTGTTTTTATAAAGTTATATAATCTTTAGGGAAAATGGGAAATTGTTTATGGTTAGTTATCATTGTACTAAAAAAGAAATCAAACCACAAACTCATTGCAGAATGTTTGATCCAGAATACTGTTAGAAACATAATTAATAGCTGAAAGTATTTAAAACAGTCCTCAACTTAGTTGCCAGACACACAGAAAAATACAAGCCCCAAGCTTTTCAGACTTTTATATTCAGATATTTGTTTTTCATTTCAGTATTTGAAGAATTAATTTGGTGGTTCATTTTGGTAATGGAAAACAGAAATTATCCCCACTTTATAATCTCAAAACATTGTATTTGTTTAAGGGTTGTTGATAGTAAACATGTTGATCTTCACTGAAGGCTCTCATTTTGTAACACCCACCTTCTAATCTTCAGGGACCCTTCAGACCAAGGGAGCAAAACACAGGCTGGGTTCACCCACTGAGCAGAGAGCTACACACCTAAACAGGGTTCAAACTATACAGCAGAATCACCTTTGTTAATGTGTTTCTCTGGCTGGTGCAAAGAGGTGCAGGTCTGGATTTCTGTGGTACCGTGTCAACTTATAGGGCTTGGACCCTGGGAGAATACTTTTCTTCATGGTTTCCTTTCAAAGCTCTCCTTTGTTGGTTTCTACAGTTTTCACTGTACATAGGCAAAAAAATTAAGTGTCCTGGACCTTTAGGCTTCCTACTGTTTATCATTGCTCATCTAGTCACACTTTGTTACTTTTACTAATATTTTTGGGTTTTGTTTTGTTTTCTTTTTCTTTTGAATTCAGTCAATATACAGGTGTGTTCATCTCAACAAGCCTTGGTTGTTCAGTGGGATTATTTTCTGCTCTTTTACTTTCCTCCTTTTGCTCTTACTTTCTTTGGTTTACTCACATCACAGTAATGCCTCTTCACGGATGAAGGTCTCAATGCACACAGGAAGAGTGTCTTAGTGCATGAATCAATATCCCCTAGGTATGAGTAACTTAGGTTTGCACCTGTTATGCTTGTGAAGGCATAATACTGCCAAAAGAATACTGGGAAGGCTGGGAATTGTCTGCATTTTTCCAGGAGCAATGCAGTACTGGAGAACAGAAACACTGGGCACAGTGCTCGGGCACAGCAGCCAGGCTAAAAGTTTAAACATGGAGTAGGATCCAGAGCAGCTTTCAGGGGGCCCACGTGCAATGGATTCCCACCCAAAGCAGAGAAAGAGAGTGGATTTCCCTCCAGTGACACCCATGGCTAGAGATGTTTCTAAGGCAATAGCACTCACCTGGGCTATGCAGTGCTGTTCCACTGCTGCAAGAAGACCCCAGGCAAAAGATGATCACCTTTTCCCCATGCAGGAAGCACACCTTGGGAAACAGTATTCCCAATGGCTGCTCTGTTCAGGCCTGCCCTGCACACATAGCAGGTCTGTCTGCTGCTGCTTTTGCACACCGTTTGAGGATTGTCTCTGTTAGCATAGATGTCAGCTCAGCGTTTATCAAGAATTTTCAAATATTTGAAGTCTGAATTTAAAAAGCAGAGGAGAGGAGAGCTATAAAAATTTCAATGCTCTAAACAAATTTACTTTGAAATATATTGTGTCAGTTCTTTTAGCAGTATTCTTAATAGATGGGTTTCATCACAAAAATTTTGAATGGGCTTTTGTCTTTTTTTTTTTTTAACTTACAGATTCTTAAAAATTCTAGGGATACTGGTCCAACTAATGCCACCTTTCCAGCTCATTTCCATTTCAGTTTATCTCAAAATTGCCCTTATACTGTAAGAATTTAAAATCTTATGTTGTTTAGGCCGGACTTACCTTAATTAAGTATATGAAAGTATAGTAATTTGTTAATTTTATCTTCTGTAAACCAGCTAAACTTCAACCGTCTCCTATGCTGAACATAACTAGTAACTCTTAAAAAGCAAATCTCTCTTGTCTTTCTCAGAATTATTTATTTCAGTGCATCACAAATAAAGATGCTGTAAAAGTTCAAACTGTAGTTAAAACTCATTTGCTAGACAAGTTTTTGTCTGATGTAAGTATGTTAATGATGATCTTGTGTGTGGAAGTAATAATGAATCAAGTGTTCCATCAGGATTCTATGAAAACATACGGCTGAATGGTCTTCTACTCATGCAGCAAACTGATGGGAAGTGTTTCTGACTCTTATTAAATACAAGCAGATATTGTTATACCATAAAGGCAGGAGTCAGGTTACCTTCTGCTGCTGCCATTCACCACAAAGAAAGCAGGAAAACAGCACGTGCCTTCCAGCACCATTGTCTGTTAAACAGAAAAGCTGGAGTCTAAACATCCTGATGTCTCAGTGAGACACTAAGAAGTACCTAAACCAATTAGCAGGAATGTCCAGCTGGTACCTTTGCTAATTCTAGTCCAGACTCTGGCTGTCTGTACTGGAAGCAACAGAGAAAATCCCACAAGCCTGTTAAGTGCCTTCTGCAGAGGTCAGCCATACATCCCATACCATGCAGATATTTTGATGAGCTGTTCCAATAAGTAAAAGACTACAGTTGACCACTATAGGGTTGAATATACATTCCTTGACCTCCACCTTCCATGGGACCCTGATGTTAATGCGGGAAGACGTTTTACCATGGTTTTTATACAAGTGGCTTTAATCACAGCCTGAAAGAAACTATGAGTCCTAGACCTTCCAGAGCTATGATCTACACCTGGTGAAAAGTTCCAGCTGGATGGGGAAATTACAAATAAGGTGATGAACAAATTGTTTTCTTGTCCTTTTAAAAGATATTCCTTAGTGAGAGAGTGTGTTTGCAGTACTATTTCCTCACAAAATCCCTGAGACCTAAGAGATAAGAAAAAAATATTTCTCACTTTTTACCTGATGGCAGTGTGTTATCCTTTCAGCACAGGTGCTCATGTCGTTGTAACTAGGTGCTCTCTAGTGGTTGCTGCCTAGAGTACACCATGGAGGTGAGCTGGATGATTTGACACAGCACCCAGGACTTGTAGCAATCCTGTCCCCTTCATTCTTTTTCATTTTGCTTGCATTTAATTACAGTGTGTGTGTGTTATCCATGGTGACCTTTAAACCAGAAAGCACCTGCTGTCAGACTTGTAAACAGAACACAAACTATATGCAGCCAGCAGCATTTTGGACCAATAACTTTTAATCTAAGAAGTTTGCAAGATGCATGGATATGATCAACATAAAATTGTTTTGCCAGTGTAGTTTTTATCTTGAGAACTATTGGCCAACCTTGCAAACCACTGTCTATCTATCACTTCCATGGCATCCAAATAATCCTGAGAAAACTGCAAATTTTCTATATGGATAGCACTCAAAGCTATGTTCTTCTAGATGATTCCGTTCCTTTTCCCGGCACAAGCTTTTCCTCTATTTTTGACTTGCACACTCTCATCTCTGTGAGTCCAATATTTCTTCATTGGCCACCTCAACTCCCTCATAATGTTCCAAATCTTCTATATCTTCTATATCTATCTTCTATCTTCTATAAACTGACTGAGGCCAGGGGCAGGGGAGGTCAGGGTGGCAAAGAGAGAAACAGGGTAATAGAGCAATATGAAAATGGCATGGAAGTAGTAGGAAATATGTTTGCTTCCAGTAGTTTCTATGAGAAAATTCTATCTGCTTGGAGTCTTTGTTTTAGCTTCAAATATATTAGGTATACCTCTTCTTTGGTTCTGTAATCAGAAACAGATTTGCAGATCCCATTAAGTTCTTGCAGGACTTTTTCTGCATGTATTATGAAGACATTATTTTCCATTTAAAATGGAGCTTTACCTTAATTCAAGCAAAGAACATTCAATAGTCTCAATCCTCCAAACAGATACATAGTTTGGAATATTTTCCGGAAAAAAACCGCTTTATTTTTTTCTTAGATTGCAATCATAAGAGTTACGCTGATCTAAATATAAACTGCATGAAAACTAGATTCTTCATTTTTTATTTTCCTAAAATCTTTACTGCTAAAAACATTTTAAGGAATTTGTGATGAGAGCAATCCTAAACCTTCAAAAGTACATGACAGTTTTGAATCTACTGCCTTTGAACAGGAATATCATCCTCAAAAACATTTCTCTAAGCTTTTCTGCAGGCACCTCCACAAGAAAATTACTACCATCCTCCCTACAATTAAGTCTGTTTTTCCAGGTGCTTCATATTTTACAAGGTCCACTATGAATTTTAGAGGGAAAGAATGGAACATGTGAAGTGCTTTACCCTGCAGAAAGATAAAAAATTAATGAGAAGAAATGCAGAGTATAGCTCCTCTGTGTCTTAAAAACACTAAGATCCTGAAGTGACTGATTTCACTGGATAATTGGAACTAAATATCACATTTACAAAAAGAAATTACAGAACCGGACGATACATAGAACAAATGTTCCATGGTAATAACTAGGGAAGGAAGATTCTCAGATGTGGCTGGATTTGAGGAGGTGTGCAATATTTCCCTGTCTTTAAATATGGAGTATATTGACACAAAAAATAAAATTTTCTCTCCCTCTTCTTTAAGCTTATACATTCATTACTATCAAATTTTCAGCACTGCTGGTTACAATTATATGAAGTTGTCCAGAGTGTTTAGCTTGAAATTTTACCTGAAATTTTACCATGACTGAACAGCTTCACTGATAGAAGGCTGATAACTCTTTATGAAGCAGCTTTTGTCAATGCTTTCTTGTTTCTGGTTTATGATGTCATCAAAGTCATCATTTGTCATATTAGAAAGAGAAGTATTCTCAAAATAAACCAAGCAGCAATTTAGTATAGCTTTTAATGTCAGCAGAAATTCCTGTTTTAAAAAACTTATTCAAAATATTAACAGTGTTGTTTGCATTCCCAAATATAGATTTCATCTTATTAAGTATGGTATATCCCTTAGGCTAGCAAAAACGTCCATTGTCTGAGAGTCAGAGGAAATTCAGTTGTACTTTAAAAAAGCAATTCTGGGGCACGATTCACTGAACAGGAAAATTATGAATTTTATGATAGTGGTGTAGATAAAGTAGATACCTATATGAAAAGCTCAGATTTTCAAAACGCTCAGAACTGAACAGTTCTCTTGGGGATATTCAAATCAGGTCATGCAGTCTAAACTTGGAGCCAAATGTGCATTGTCATGATACTCTGATCTTGATTTATAATTAATTCTGAGAAAAAATAAAAGGCCTTATAGCACAGAATGAAAAATTATTCCATCTTGGTTTATTCTGATGAGCCTATGAAAAGTTCTATTACTGTAACAGATGTTCATCTTTTTTCTATCAAGAAACTTGGGGGATCCAAGCTTTTTTTTTTAATTGGATATTATGTACAGTATCAATATTCTCTCTTCTATGTTATCAGAAGGCTGATGAAGTGTCATGCATAACAAGATGATCTCAGGCTTGCAGAAGAAATAGGTATTTAACAACATATCTTTTATTGCCAAAGTTGTTTGCTATACTGGTTTCATGAAAAATGAATCCTGAAAAGCAGGCTGGATGATAATATGGTCCTGATCTGGGGAAAGAAACATACAAGCTGCAGACCTGTGGAAAGCAGCAGCTGCAGCTGTACAAGGCACTATACTCACTAAATATCAAGAGGTCAGCATGAAATAAATTGTGCCCTTAATCTGCTTCTGCTGCAAGTGGTGGGAACTCTGGCCTCAGTCTAACATCACTGAAGCACATGAATAATTTTGAGATTGAGTGAAACCTCCTGATTGCAATGACCTTCTAAACATGACTCTTGGTGCCTACCAAAGAAAATAAAAACCAGTAACACAGTAGTCGCCACTAGAAACCATTCCCTGTAAGAAGTTTGCCATACTGTCAATAAAAATTGTTTTAGAAACCTTCATTGGAGAAACAAGAACTTGCATTAATTAGCTGTACTTTATCCAATAGAAAGCACTATTTTAAATCAGTGAACCTTCTTTAGTGTTATTTGTGGAAGGAAATGCTCCAACAAACAGAAATAAGGGGTTTCCCCAGAAGAAAAAAGGACCTCTCTCCCTTTTCATTTCAGACTCAGCATATTGTGTTCTGGTTGAAGCTGAGAATTTAAGCAACATATTCTACAGAGCAGATGTTACTAGGTGCTAAAATACTTTTAGATTATAATGAAAATACAGTGGGGTAAAATCCACTCTAAAACTATAACACTAGTAATATTTATGAGGAAAAAGCCTAAACTGTGTGTTTCTCCAGAATGCGATTCCAGTCCTGAAAATACAGATGCCTTGTCAGCACAACAGAAATGTAGAATTATAGTCACTTGAATTAAGTGTCAGTTGTCAAATATTTAATAGGACAAAAAGAAGATCATATGGTACCAAAGACAGAAAAATGTTCTTATATGTTTTTATATGTTTGTTCTTATATGCATTACAGTCATTAAATTAGAAGAAATTAATTCCATTAAACTGGGAGAAAGTTTAAAATCAGAAAGCTGTATCTCACTCAAAAGGTATGGATTCAATGTATCTTATTGTCATCTGTACTGTAACTTAGATTAAGGAGCTTGCCATGTATTGGATGAGAGAAGTGTAAATAACCAGAAAGTACCACATCTGTACCTTGTCATTCTTCTTTATATTACGTGGCATAGTTCATTATTTCATGAAAACATTTTATTAACAGTTTTATTAACAGTTAAAGCTTGTTTGTACTCTCACTCTTAGAACAGTTAAGTTATTCCCAAGTTTTATAGTGTTTAGTTTAGTTTTATCGTGTTTAGTGTTTAGTTTTTAAAAAGGCATATATCTTTTATCTCATTTTGAGTTTAAAAGGTTTCAGTGAACAGATGATTGTACTGAAATCCAGAAAAACCTTTGAGTTATTGATATTCCACAGTATTTGCACTACTTGCTTTCTACAGAACCATCTTCATCAAAGGAAATATTTATAATATTTATATAAACGGAGTAGTTAGCTGTAAGGTCATTCATGACTTAGAAAATACTATTCATGTGTTTCAAGCATCATTTATGTCTTTGCATAATATGCAGAAAGCTCCACAGGACACCATAACATATACTATAAAATTCACATGTACCTTATGTTGTTAATTCTTCGTAATCTTCCATACCGCTGAGACCTGTCCCATATTCTTTTCTCTGAGCTTGACAAATAGCACTTTATGACAAAGACTCTTCAGCTAATTTCTGTCATGACAGGAATGTAGAAAGGCTTAGATGAAAAAATTGTATTAATATTTCCAGACATGTAATATGTGAAATAGAACTTATGGTATCAGATCACTTATAAAGAAAAACTATCCTCTTCAGAAAACATATATTGTCACAGGAGGCTCCAATTTTACCTTACTGATTTTTCACAAAATTATAGGTGAAGAAACTGCAATAACTTCCAATCTGAAATGTGGGCATTGGTAAAAACATTATAGCATGAAAAGGGTAATGATTATCTAATTTAGACGTAAGGGATCAAAATTCGACCCAGGAGTAAAAGTTTTCTGCAGAATAAGCAACAGTCATTCAAGATGTTCTCTTTCAGTCCAGATTGTAAAATCTGAATAGAGTGCATCAAAAACAAATTTTGGAAATTTTCTTGCTGGATTTTTAAATAAAATTAAAAGGTAGATGTATGAGGGTACATAGAAAGAACTGGATGATCTTGAGGGACATTATAGATATGTGTGTATATATATATATATATATATATATGTATTTATGTATACTCGTGAGAACTACTATTACAAATTGTTTGCACAACATTTTGACAAAGTAAAAGAAAGAGAAAACTATTACCAGGATGAACAAGATTTTACAGTAATTCACGCAGGTAATGTTGCTGTGGCAGGTGAATGTTCTCAGGAAAGATGCATAGTTCGGTATATTCCCATCAGATTTAGTCTGCTTAATGCTGCAGAGACTGTGGTAGGCATCTTCAGAATACCTACTGTATAACTGGAGAAAGATCCAGACACCAACAAAGACCAAAAGATGATTGAGAGTCCCACAAACAGGACTTAAAGAATCAGGTTGTGTTATGCTAGAAATTGTAGACTAATTATGAAATATACCAGCATATTATTAATAGATTTCTTGCACAAATAACATGAAGGGAAAATAAATATTTTAGACAACATATATATGAATTTCATAACAACAAAAAAAAGGAGCTTTTTCCTCTTGAGGTCACAGAAGTGAGGAATCAGTAGGATTCCTCTCCTACCAGAGGAGTTCTGAAAGAGTTTTCCATTACAACTTTCAAGATTTAAAAAATTAAAAACTATATGTATATAGATATAGATTAGATATAGATATAGATGCTATAGATATAGATATATATGCTATAGATTTAGAGATAGAAATAGAGGTAGAGATAGAGATAGATGATATAGATATAGGTATAGGTGATATAGATATCTGCGAGGCACAGAATCTTATGGACAAGATAATATGTCTAGGAAACAAAACCAATGACCATTGTGGGATTTTGGGGAAGGAATTTATTCACTGGTACATTCTTGGGAAAAAAGTTCCTTTACAAAAAAAATTTAGCAGTTTAAAATGCTTTTCAATAAGCAAAACCGAACGACCTATTTTGAGGTGTTTCTCCTCACCTATTTCAAAATCACAACTTTTTTGCAGGCATGCTAAATAAAACTTATGCCAGTGCTTGGAGATGCAGAAGTAATCAAGTCATGGCACCTAGTCCTTATGCATGTTTATGCTCGCTGTTTCATTTAAACTGAGAAGGTTTGTGTACAGAGAGGCATTGCCTTCCCCACTCGTTTTTTCTGTGTTATGTGCTCTGCAATCTGTGATATCAGTTTGTGGTGCTCTTTGCTAAAGATTGTGATTCCTAATATGTATTGCACATTAAATACTTTCTAATTCACTGTATGGTGAAGCTCAGAGAGATTATTTGGAATCTTCTGGCTTTCATGCACAGTTTAGAAATAGATTCATTTGAATATGGGAAATAATTATTTTCATTAAACATTTAGCTATGATATGAGGTCATTAGAGTATCTCTTGTAAACTCATATCTTAAAGCTACCACTGGGAGATTACATATTTCTGTTCCAGCCTAAAACTGAGTTAAAATTGGCTGGCATCCCAAATATGCAGTTGTTACATGTTGGGTTTTCTTATTCATTCAATACTTTTTAGGTCTCCTCATTATGGAAAAAAAAAAAGTGCTCTGGCATCTCTCAAGATGTTTTGCTATATATAAACAAAATTAGTTCAACTTAACCAAGGTGTAGGCTGATGGAGACCTCTGCAAACACATTTTGGGAATTCCACATATCTTATGCAATCTTTTCCAAGCACCATTTTCAAACTGAAAGTTGCTCGGCCTTCAACCTTTCAATAAGTTCTCAAGTACATATTCAAGGTTTTTTGACACAATTGTTAAAATGAATACATATAAAATATGACATATCACACTAAGAAAAAGCTATCTTGTATTGTGTAGTAATAGATGACAATAGGAACATTCATCTGCTTAGATAGATAAAAATAATAAAAATGGCAATAGAAAGATGAGGCTAGCAAAGAAATAGAATAAATCAAAATGGTTCTTCTCCTGTCATCTCTAACTTGTTTCCTCTCTGATTTTTCCCTGCAATCTCAAAAGAAATTAGTCACTGAACTTGTTACCAAAACAGTCAATATATTTTCTGAAATACAGACAGGTTTTGAAAGAAGCCATGAATTTACTTCAAAGGCCCCTTTGCTGTCCAAGCACTGCTGGAAGTAGTCTAGACAAAGAAGGAATCCTTTTTGCAGTGCCAAGAGACGTGGTGCCACAGCCAGCATACTGATGTGGGATAGAGGAGATAGAGGGAACCTCCAGAAGCTGAAGTCAGACATGAAAATGAAGGCTGAGGAATCCATAGCTATCTAAATGAGCAGTGACCTTCAGTGTAACTTCACTATTTTGTACCAGAAGAGACTGGCACAACACTTAGAGGAGATAACTTAATTAAAGGTGGGAGGGAAAAAAAAGGAAAGGCAAAACAGTATAACCCAAGGCTAATGTTGTAATCTGAATAATTCTTCCCAATTCTCCTGCGTCACAAAGTCATTTGTTGAGGGAAAAGGAGGAAGTTGAAGTGTGAAGCAAAAAACAGTGGTCAAATTGAACTCAGGAATATGTGATGTATTTCTTGTTCCCAAGAAATAATGAATAATTTCAAATCTACCCAACTTCAGCTTGTGCGTGAATAAAGTGCTATTTCAATTGTAAGGTTTCAATGTACAACTGGAAAGTTAAAGTTAAGCATCTGCCTCGAGCTATTTAGTTCCATACAGTATAATCTTAAATTGCATGTTAGAGACAAGAATGAGAGCAAGAAGTGAGTGAGTAGTGCATGTGTTGGGTCTCCAGGACATCCTTAATCTAGCAGCCTGTGGCAGCTGTGGGTTGGCTGACCTCTAAACAGCAAAGAATGTTACTTTTCTTAACAACTTATTTGATTGCATTTCACTTCACTGGGCACAGAATAGTTAGTATGTTAGTCAAAATTAATAGAAGAGACAGTAGAAAAATCTATCCATGATAAATATAACACTTGAAACAATGACACAGATTTCTGTCACTTAATTTCATTTTGCTCCTGCTGCAGATCTGTAATTCACAATATGCAGATCCTTTAAAAAATATTCAGCCTGCAGCTCACTCTGCAAAGGACAGTACTCAGACACAGAGCTAAGCTGCTGAGCAGTGCTGAGGGGGATGGAGGACCCTGGAGGGACCCTCCTTGTCTGCAGGAGTGGCTGCACTTCGGCAGGGGTGAGGGTGGCTCTGGGTGGGGCTTTGGGTGACATGCAAGCCACCTGGCCACCTGTGAGTGAAAGCAGAGAGGGCTGTGCTCAGATGCCAAGACTGCTGCCCAAAGCTCCTTGGGTCAGAGGATATGATCATTGAATATCATTATATGAACTGTGTGAATACTCTAAGGATGTCTTTTGTTTTGTTTTGTTTTTTAGTTTAAAAGGCGCATTCTTTGCACAGTTCATGAGAAATCCTTTGCAGACTATCAACATTATGAATGCC
Organism: Dicaeum eximium; assembly: GCA_013396995.1. Classification (NCBI taxonomy): domain Eukaryota; kingdom Metazoa; phylum Chordata; class Aves; order Passeriformes; family Dicaeidae; genus Dicaeum; species Dicaeum eximium. The sequence continues at coordinate 350,406 of VWZP01002089.1, read as the reverse complement.
ACAATCCCTTTTGTTGTGACAGACAGTCAATAATGACTGAACTCAGATCAAAATCAGATGAAGTTATGCACTGCTTCCCCAGGGAGCTTGTGCTCTAGTTCAAACACAAAGTGTTTCAGGCACAGACGGCACATGGTCTGCCAGTGCAAGGTGTTTTGAGGTGAAGTAGGAGCTGACCCGTTCTCCTTGCTCTAGCTATGATAGATGTACTCTGTGTACTCTAATTTCCTCCTTAGTACTGAAAGAGGCTCAAAGCAAAGACGGATTGGAAGTTCTTTTTTGTTTTTAATTACAGAGCCAAAAGAGAGCTGCAGAGAAAACATGAGGTGCTGCTGATCAGCATGATGGTGTAGCTAGCTGCAGAAAACAGCAATGCATCCCCATGCAAATTGTCTTCAGTAAATTCATGCAGTTAAGTGCGTGCCAGATTTCTAGTTGCAGCAACAGAGCGTTGTTTTAAAGACAAGTTAAGTACATGGATAAAGTTCTCCATCTGGTTTTAGGAATTGTGACATCTCCTTAAATTAGAAGAGATATCTAAGACAAAGTGTGGCACGTGTATAGAGTATTTAAATAAAACTATGTACCTGGCACTCTTCTAATTTTTAACATTTATATGTTCTCACATCCTTAATCTATTTTACTAATAAAACACTGTGCTTGGGAAGGACATTTTAAAGAAAAGATAAATTGGGACTTAAGCATGGGAAAATATAACACAAACTTGGTTTCATCTAGAGGTCTCCAAAATGCCTAGCAAAAAGATAACACCAAGAAAATAAAAAGGACAACACTAACAAGAATCTTTATTTTCATCTAACCTAATATTACAGCTGATACTAAGATAAACGTTTTGGCTATATCTTGAAAATGCACTTGTAATGACAAACTGTGACAAATCCTGCCATTCATTGTTTGAATATATTCATTTGCTTGAATAGAAACTCTTAAAGTGGCTTTATGAGTATTAGCTCTGGTCCTTCTATGACAATAAGGGAAACAAAATATGTCAGAGATTATAATAGTAAACTCTTTCCTTTATAGTTTGTATTTTTCCTTTTAGGAGGAGACATAAGAATCTGCAAGCCCCTTTACAAGTGTACTTTCAATTGAGTCTTGATAGAACTTGTATTTATTTGTGAATGAATCCCAATGGGGAAAAGAGCAGTTCAGTAGAGCTATTCTATTTATAAAACAGGAAAAAAAAAGAAAAGCAACAAAACCAAGTAAAACAAGTTACAGTTATACAACATATATTTTTGGCTAAAATGGTGTGAGGTGTGAATGCTGCTTCAATTACAGGCAGTAAAAAATAACTTGGTAAAATCACACAGGAAGTCCTTATTCAACACTTTGCTTTGCTCTTTCCATTTCTTTGAGCAAATCTGACATTATAAGCACAACTGACTCTCTAAGGAACTCTTAAATAATTTAAAGATGCTGAGCTTCATATTCTACAGGCAAGAGATGCTGACATTATTTTAAATTAGGTTTTTATACTTAAAATATATTGAAGTGCATTTTGGGGAAATGAAGTTTTGCTACCTGTGCTTTTTCTGAGAGCTGCTATGTGCAGAACAATACTGACACTGTGGGTAGAATAATGTTCACGTGCACTTTTGTATATTCTGAAAAATATTATTAAGCGCAATACTCATTTTTTCAAATATGAACTTAATATACCCCATGCACTCTTCTGGAAATTTACTAGGTCACATGGGGGTTTTTTGCAAGTGATTGTACACGACAAATGTAGACAGTGTTTATATCAAGTTTTGTGAATAACTAAAAATACACACCAGGTAAAATTGTACACTGGCCTATTTGAGGGATGCTTTGACTTCAGTGGAAGTTCGATTTTGGCCTTTTTTGCTAATAGCTTGAACACAGTAGCCTCGTTGTTATTTTTACTTCTAGCTCTTGATGCTTTAAGTTATTTGCCACAAGCAGCTGGCTCTGTCTTACTCCCCCACATTGTTCTCAGATGTCCTTCAAGTCAAAAACCAAGTGACAACGTGTACAGAAGAGACTCATGGATAAACTAAATTTCATCTTTAAAATATGGGGAGCACTGAGACAAAGATTTGACACTTTTGTAACTTGTTTGTGATGGCTATGGGTAATACTAGTTTAACAAACAGAGCCCAAAAAACACCTCGTAATTCTCCTAAACCAAAACCAAAAGTGACCCCAAATTGTTCTGACCACGCTGCTTGCTAAAACCTAATGCATGCTGGGATTAGGCATTTGCCAGTTGGCCTATCGATCATGTCTGATAGTGCAGACGTGATCAATAACGCCAAAAGTCATGTATCTCCATATCAATTGCCATTGCATCATCTGTGAAGCCCTAGAGATGAAAGCATAGCACAAAAGCAGCATCCTATGCTCCCTCTCACATTCGGCTTTCAGCTTAAAATAAGATTTAAAAAATCATAACGAAGCCAGCATTACTGTATTTGCCGTGTGATTTTGGAGCCATTGGATTCTACCTGCCCTGCATTTTCAAGCTCTGCTCTGAAACAGCTAAAATTGTCTTTTAATTCTTTATTAAGTGGTACAACTCTCCTCGATATACTGCCTCAATAGGAAAGGCAGAGGAAATAGGTCTACCAGTCTGGCCTCTACTTTGCAGACGTCCCAGGAGAGAGGAAGAGCCCATTGTTCACCTGAACTCATCTGTTACATTATGAAATAATATGATTAATTTCTTATTTGGCTACTTTGGGAAATGAAATTCAGAGAGGAGCAAAGTCTTCTGCTGTGCAGTTTAGTGTGTCTGCACCTCCAGCTGCTGTTCAGCACTCCTCTAGCTACCATCACTGGTGGCTAACGTTGGTACTAGCTGTGACTAGCAGGAAAGGCAAACTACATGTGACAGAGAAGGAGGTAAGGTTCAACATCATTTCAGAGGCTTTGTTAATACTCTACCCATATTTCAGCAGTTTAGTCAGTTTTCTTGTACCTCTCAGTGAGATCCAGCTCCATTTTTCTCAAAGATGGTAAATGATTCACAACCAAAGAACACTGTACATACCTATTGATGAATTTGGCAGATAAGATAATGGGATTTTTTTTGTTCTTCAAATGGGATGCCCACAGACAAAAGGCAAATTTTTTTCCCTAATGGTAATGACAGCAAGTTTACAGAAAGTACAATACGAATTCTCATGCTGACCAATGACTTTGTGTTCAGTCAGTTCTAGATGATCTTAATGACACCTCTCACTTATTGAAGAGTTTGGAAAAGGGAATTATTTCTATCATAGCCACAAATATGCCAGGCTTTCATGGCACATTTCCACACTGAGTAGACTTGGACTAAACAGGCTAAAGAACATCTAGGTTTGAAGGTTGCAAGTTCAGTGAATGTAAACTCACTTTTTGTCGTAAGTAGGCAAATACCTCATATACGTGCTCACACTCAGACCCACACACACAAATAGCATTATCAGAGGTAAACATTCATCCTGTATCCTGTATTATCACCTTCATCATATGGTGAAATGGAATGGAAAGCCATCAATACTTTCACATAAGGCTGAACTTATGGTGGAGATTGTCAAACCAAGAGGCTATGGTGAAAATTTGGCTAAAAGTCTTGGAAGTCCATACAGAAAGACAAAAAAATTAATTATTGGACATTTTTGTCCTTTGCTAAAGTCAGTAGCAGAGATGGGAGTGAGAAAAAAAATTGTTGTTGCCTTAGGCATGCTTTCACTGTACATTTATTTTGCTGTTGCTGCCTGGTTCATTGAGCTGGTTTGTCTTTAACGGTTCACTAACCTTTGACTACTGTAGAGATTATGGTAATTTATTTTGCTGTAGTAGTGGCCTGGACATAAGGGGCATAAGTTAGTGCTTTCAAAGTACCAAATTAGGTAAATATCAATAATGTAAAAAGTTCTCTTAGGTTAACTCCAAATCACAACATTTTTAAGTGGAAGATGCCAGTCCAGGGGGACAAGGGATACAGTTTATTGGTTTGTTTTGAATATTTAGTGTTTCAGATACCTTGACTTGAGATTTAAGTCATATAAAATGCAGAGGTTTTTCTGAATTAGAGTTAAAATGCAGAGAAAATGTTATTTGCAGCCACCAAACTCTCAAGCTTTTAAAGCCAACCTGCGCTCACAGACTTTTCTCTTAGGAGTAGAGAGACCAAGGGTGTTAAGTGTCTCTACTGTTTCCAAAAAGGTTTCTGTGATGAAATTATTACTGTTATTAGAGAGGTGCTTCTGTACAAATTAAGGTACAAATGAGACCACATGATGAAGTCAATAGTGTGTACTTTATTTAATAGTAAATCTGAGGTAGGGAGATAGCAAGAAACAGGAAAAATACAGACACAGGGAGAGAAAGAGAGTGACAGAGTCCAACAAAGTAGAAAGGTATCACCACCCCTGTGGATCTAGTGGTGTCCCATTAGTCTTTTTTTTCTGGTCTTCTGGTGGTGGGGATCCCACAAAACAGAGTTCAGCAGGGATGCAATGGGAACGCCTAAGCATCTCCTCAGGGTGGGGGGAAGTTTTACACTGTCTTTTGCAACAGGCTGTGGGTCTGTCACAACACTTGGGTCACACACAGCCCTCGGGTGGAAGGCCTCAGGAATGAGCCTGGGGGGCACCTTGGGCTTCCCAGTGGGTTATGATACCTCCTAAGACCTGCCAACTCCCTCCTGTGTGAATGTGACCTGTGACACAGAATGTGACCTTCCCAGGGTGGCTGTGAGTTTTACAACTGAGACAGTTTTTTGTAAGGGAGGATATCTGGCATCTTTAAAAGTGCCATTATGTGCCATTCTATCTCCACAGTGTCTGCTTACAGCCTCCAGGAGTGGGTGCTCATCCCCTCTGCCTTATGCAGACCAGAGGCTTCACCATCACACCCCCAAAAACTCTCCTCCCCCAGCTCAGCAATGGGGGAGTGTGTGTGCAAACCTGGCCTCTGAAATGGGTCTGTGGGCTACAGCCTCCCCTACCTGGATCCAGACAGAGCTGATTTTCAACACAGCTACAGTGTTTGGATTTTCTTGTGGATACATTCTTCTTCCCCAAGGAGTTACGTCACCTTAGATATGAGATAATTGGATGATAGTCCCACCTTTATCACATCTCAAATTCTCCATGAATTGAACTCACAGTCCAATTTTCTGAAATCCAGAAAGCACTTTTGGGGGTGTGGACTTCAGTGATGCAGATGAGCTCTTGCTTCTTTGCACATTTTGCTACAATGCGCCTGCTAGGGCAATCAGACATTGGTCAAGGTTGCCCAGAGTTGTTGTGGAGATAATATCCCTGGAGATAGTAAAAATCACCTGGACGTGGACCTGGACAACTCATTCTCACTTACCACTCTTAACAGGGGGGTACTCCTATGTACTCCTAGTACTCCTAGTACTCCTATGTACTCCTAGTTCCATTTAATTAATTAGTTACTATTGTTTTTTTCTCATAGTGATCATTATTATTTTTCTTTCTTACAATGAGTAGAAGTAGATTCGTGCACTGATTCATCCTTTCTTCTCAAACAGGATTGAATTTCAATACACCACAATCATGCAGACTTACTGCTCTTTGTATTCTTCCAGCCTACACTTCACATTCTAACTTAACAGCCTCACTAACACACCTCAAGGGTGTACAACTGAAAAGGAAGACAGAGTCAGCAAATACTTTACATTACTTTTTTTTCTTAAGAAACTCATGGAAAGGTTTTGAAAATTTTAGGAGTACAAATTATTTCTGACAAGGGCAGAAACAAGGTTTGTAGTCCTTTTAAACACTGACACGATTCTTAGTGCTTCTTTTCTTCTGGTAGAGAAGTGAGATAACTGCTTGGTAGTGCTTTGGAATAGTTACAGTGCTATACACAATGCTGTGTGTTGCTTTCTCTTCACTGTTCTTTCTTTATATCATTTCTCTTTTACACTGAGTCCAATTTTGGTCCTAGTGAGTTTTCACAGTTATTTAAGTGGAATCAGAAGTTTTCCCACAGTCTTTTGATAAATGATTTGGTGAAAGAGAGCAACAACTAATTATCTGGTTATTAAATGCCTTTGTACCCTATTCAAAGCCCTCTGGAGCAAATTTCCTCATTGACTTCTGCAGGAACTGAACAAGGCCATAGATGTGACTGCATCAAACTTATAGACTATAAAAGTATAAATTAGATACCTAAAGGCTAAAAGTACTTACATACAAAATAGTGCAAAGCAAAAGGCTCTAAGGTTGGGAGGAAAAAAGTAAACAAACTATGTCCAACAAAATTTTTTATTTTTCTGAAAACCAGCCTCTCATTCACAATATTAATTAATAAACTTCGTAGCTCCTAGACTGAGTTTATGGCATTTATCCATATGCAAATCAGGTTCTCCAGAACTTCTAAAGGCCACAACTAAGCACAAAGCTCTAATAAGACTACAGCACTATGTGGCAAAATTTGTGTCTTCCCGTCACTACCAGTAGTGAAGTTTCAAAATCAACACATGACCTCAAATAAATAAATCATTTCCTGTTACAAGGACATCCTCTTTCACAGTTTGCATTTTCCTGGGATGGGGTAATATTTGACGAGTGATTCCCCATGGAAGATTCTGTCATGTTTATCACAAGCTTGGCAGCCCCCAAATGCAAAGCTAGGTGTTATATATACAGGCCCAACTGTATTTGTACTTCTCTTTTTCATCAGTTTTGTCTCTTCCAAACTTGTGAGATGTAAAACATGGAAGGAGAGTCATTCCCTAGAAAAGAAAAATAGTATAATTATACTCACTGTTGTTTTTTGATGTGTAGCATTCCAGTGGTGATAGTTCCTGTACTCACCCTCAGTGCAAATGCCAAGGCAGTCTATAAGCTGTGTGCACATCACATTTAGCAGAGCAAACTGAAAAAAAGAAACTGAAAAAAGAAACTGAAAAAAAGAACTGTGTTTTTGCTGTAATAGAATGCAGTTACCTGTCTCAAAACACTGTCAAACACACAAAAGGGACTTCTCATAAGATAAACTACCAGACAAAGGATTCCCACGGTGAGAACCTGAGGCAAGCATAGATGGCAAAAACAGGAAGATGCTAGTTTCTGACCCGGTGAGGCAGATGTGGGCAACCTAGTGACAAACTGTGGGGAGGGAAGCCACTTATACACATGGCAGCCCAAGTTGTGGGAGCAGCATCTCTGCCCCATGGATATCCAGGAGTTCTACTGTGTAAATGTGGTGCCCTCAAAAGAGCAGCTCTGGAAACCCCATCACTGAGGAGACCCGGGTGAGGAAGGATCAGCTGGACACAGTGGGATTCATGTGGTGGTGACTATCTTTCTCCCTAATCTCTCTCACCCTCTCTTTCCCAGCCCCCTTCACCTGTCTTTCTATTTCTTCCTATCTCTCTCTATCTCTTTCACCGTTCATATCCTTCTGGATTAGAAAAATGCATAGAGCTGATTGGTTTTCTGAACTTGTATGGCAATCAGGAACATTGCTAGCTAGAATTTGTCCATTTTACTCTACAAAACTATTTTAATACATTGGGAGCAATGTGGGAAAAGTTAAACAATAAATAATAGTAAACTCATGAAACAATAGGTCTTGTCTTTTTTTTTTTNGCCAGAACAGGGTTAATTTTTGCAGTAGCCAAAGGCAGGAGGGGGCAAGGCTAGGACACAGAGGTTGTTCTATTCCACCTCACAGCCTTGCCAGAGGCAGGGGAAGGGATTCTCCTGCTTCTTCCAGCCAAGCAAGCATGGTGGACAGAGCAGTCAGAGCAGCAGGGCACCAGTCCCGAGCCAGAGGCTGGCATGGCTATGGTTGGGTTGAGATCAGTGAGCATTTTTGTGGGAATCACTCCTTTTTCTGTACACTTTTGTTGTTGTCACTGTTTGTTTTCTTATCTCATTGCTGTTTCCAGTAAATTGTTCTTACCTTATGTGATCTTTGCTGTTTGGAGAAAAAAAAAAGGGGAGAACCATTCTTAAACCAAGACAATGTCCCAGTGTAACAGTAATAAAACTCTCTTCCCCCTACACACACACACAAACACACACAGAGAAATATAGATACATATATTTATAACAAAAAGCCGTTAAAGCTCTATTTTTCAAAAAATTCCATTTGCTTTTCAGCAAAGCAGAACAATCTTTCAAAAGGCATCTAGATTTTACTTTTTTTCATCAGAGGTACTAAGGCATAAATTTCTTGGAGATAAATACATTCTACTACATGAAAAAGATTGGGATATAAACTTTTTAAGGCATTACATGAAAGAGGTAGAGAAGTATTTCAACTCAAAAAGAGACCAGACACCAGAGAAAATTATCACCTTGCTTCCAGGTAGAGTGGAAGATGTAAATGTCAAGATGAATGTGACAAAATGTGTACTTCCCCAACAAAATTACTAGGGTGCAGAAAAATCTGGTGTCTCTTGGTCTCCTTTTGCTAGGGATAAGCAAATACAAAGAAATTGTTAATGAATGCCAATATATTTACTATGCAGCCACATGACCTGCACAGACCATTTCCTTTATGTCTCATTATTTATTCTAATACCAGATATCACAAGCACATCCACAGCCTGGCAATGAATATCATATTTATTCAGACAGGTACTAAGCTCATTCCCATCATGGTCCTGCCTTCTCTGACAGTCAGTGTCCTCTACCCCACTTCAGTGGCATGCCCTCACACTGGAAAACATTAGCCCTCTACCCACATTACTCAGCTTGCAGGTGAATCCCCTGATGTTTTCAGCATGATCAGGTTGTCACCATTACTCCCCATTTAAAATAATCTCCATTAATTGCCATAAATACTATCCATATGGTATTATTACAAGAGGCACTTAACTAAAATAATTTACACCTCACATTTATATGTGACCTGATTTTAGCAATGTTTGCAACATGGACACAAAGGTGAACTTGATACTAAACCTGCTGCTTTAATTATTGTGTGGCGTTGAATTTAATCTATTAAAAAATATTCATGGAATCGTGGCTTGGAAAAGACCTCCAAGATCATCAAGTCCAACATTGCAGACTATAATTTGTTTGCATGTTTTAGTTTTTCTCACTTGTTTTCTCATTAACATTTATCATTCTTTTAAGATAGCAGCCTGATATAGCTGGTATTAGTAATACAGGGAATTCCAGATACATCAGTTTCAATAGTCCACTGGTTTATTACTTCAAAATTAAAGAGAGAAAAAAAAAGGACGAGGTTTCTTAAAATCCTACAGTTCCTCTGTAACTTCTTCGTTGTGGAGCTCTGTAGATTTCAGATGAATCACTTTTACAGTTATCCATTTGATTTTGTAAAACTAGGATAACATGCAGACTGCTTGGTCCAGTGTTCAAAAAATTTAAATCAACAGCCTATTTAAACAAAAACCTTACACTGAATTCAGCAGGAATATGTGATCATACTTGAGAAATGGCCCCAATCTTTCCCTGTACTTATTTTTCATCTCTCAAATGGGGATTAATTGCCTGTTCCCAAGTCACTACAGGTCTTCTGTGCAGTAATTCATTTGAATGTAGTCACACTCTGCTCTATTCTCATCTGAGTGTCCCCAGGAGTTCCCAGTGTGAAGTTAGCTCTCAGGTGACTCAAAGAGAAGGGGAACGTGGCAGCAGTGGTATGCACACAGCCAGGTAAACCTGCCCTTGGGGTGCTAGAGCAAAGGCACTCTTACCTGGGATGAAGCAGGGCAGGTTCTTCCAGTAGACTCCTTTTATAGAAAAGTAGGGAATAGAAAATTGCTAGAGAGTGGGGAGTGTTTGATGGTCTGTTGAATGACTGTTATGGTAAGTAACTTGAACTCAGTGACTACCAGAAAATCATAAAAATTCATAAAAAGCCAGATTAGATATACCTTGTGCATATATCTAAAATTAAATACTTGTATAAAACTTTTTGTCATCTTGCTTGTATTCCATACGCTTTGCATTAAAGGTTTATGCAGTTTTCTTTTCCTGTGATGTCGTTGGTTACATAATTCTGTAGTGCACTCTTAAAACTTTTTTCAAAAGTAGGAGCATAAGAAGCATTGCTAACTTATCTGTATCAGATCATGCATTTCCTGTGCATTATGAGGTTATTCAATCAGCTCAGCAAATAAGTAGTGTTTAGCAGAGTGTTGTGCCTCCTTGGTTCCATGGTCAGCTTGCAACTACCGGACCTTGCTAGACAGAGGATATTACAATTAACAACGTGTCTGTCACATCCCTAAACCCACAGCTTCCCATGCAGTACATGAGTACACTCAGTAAGTGATAGCAAACACTGCTACAGACAACTCCATCATCTGAAAGGGCTTGCATCTAAACAAATATTTTAAATAAATACTTCCCATTTTAAAAAGGCTTTTTTTTAAAATGTGAACTCTTGTACTATTAACTCACTTTCTGGTCACACAGATCTTTCACTAGAAGTTGCCAAACTGTGATAACATTAGGAATCAAAAATCAAGGTCAAAGAGAGAACATACCCTGAAAATAAAACCATGAGTTCTTAGGATATTTCTGTTTTGAATTTCATAACTAAAAAATGCTGTACCTCAGCTAGGTTAAAGTTCTCATCATCTGTATTCACAAGCTCCAACCATACAGTGCAAATTAATTGAGATTTAAACTTTAGAACCAGTTATTTGTACTATGAAATTAATCTCTTACAAGTTTCACATGATTCCTGCAACCAAACCTAGCCTAAAATGTCATAATGTATTTTATTTACACCATGCATTCCACGTGTTGGTTCAAGTTAGGGCAGGGAGAGTCTGCTTTTTACAGAAGTCCTTATTAAAAGCCAGACAGTTTTACATGCAATTGATGGTCCCACATGGGTTCAGTCCAGTCTTGTAGTAAATATATGCTGTGTTCAGGGAACTGAAAAAGTTCCACCGAGGATATGGAAGTATTTTTCTTCTCTTAAAGTTGGCTGCCTGTATTCTGAAAGAGACAGGGTTCATGACATTTGAAATCAAAACCAGAAAGTTAACCAGGAAAGTATTATTCTTCTTATAGAAATTTATAACTCTCTTTTAAATTAAGTAATAAATTCACATTAAATAATTTCTTCTGAGTTCTCTGACACTTGACATTTCGTTTGCATGCTAACAGTGACAAGGATTTCCAAATGAAAGAGATACAACCAGGCTCAATCCTGCTAAAGCAGATTTCTGGCTTTTCCAGTTGGATGAAAAGAGTAGAAAAATATTAATTAGTGAAGTCAAGGTATTTGGTTGAGCTGTTACAGACATGATACCAATGCCTTTAATTCCTTCTAATGAAGCAAAAGGAATTCCACATGGTATGTTTTCAAGGACTTATGGTGTTCCTTGAGTAGTTTCTACCCAGAAAAATCAATAATTTAGCCATCCTCTGTACCACCAACAAACTTCTGCCCACCTCATTCTATGGTTGTGAGGGAAAGAAGTAGAGAGTAATTCTTCTTTTAGTTATTTCAGGTTGACTGAAGAATCTATCCATTGAATGCTATAAATAAAAACACTGAAATAAGGAAGAAATGAGATGCATATTTTTCTCTCTCCAAATTGTGTGTAGATACATACATACTTGTATATTAAAGTCTGATATTTATGGATTCACCTCTAGGAGTTTCACTTTTCTGTATTAATGAGCATTTCAATACAATTTATTAGATGTTTTCACTGGCTTTTCTTTAGGGATCATTTTAAGGATTGCTTGTAAGTGGTTTGAGAAGATAAAAACATTGGTAATATGGGAGATGGAATACACAAGTGACTAAGTAGCACACAAAGAGAGCTAGTTTCATCCCTGACTCTCCCACTGATATATTGAGTGCATTTGGCACCACACTGTTAAGGATCAAGGAGATGGGATGAAAAAATATTTGCTACTAACTAGGTTCATATTTTTAACAATACTGTAGAGCTGAGTGGCAGTGCTTTTGTAAATGCCAGAATTTCAATATTGCATTCCCAGGAACAAAGCTGAGGTGTTTAAAAAAACCTCTACAATATTTTATCAAATTTCTTGCCAAGGTATCACACTGAAAGCAAACTCTCACCTGATTCCTTTGGTATTAGTTTCTGTGTCATACAGGGGAAAAAATCTCCTAATGGCATTGCCTACTATTTGCTACAAATTTCCTCATTTCCATATATTCCAAGATTCTCTCTACAAGTAAATATTTTTCAATATTTATCAGTAGTTTTCAAGTGATTACTTATAATAACAACAGTGAGACTGCTATACTATACCTGGAATAAGTGTTATCAGTTATTTGCTTTATCTTTAGTAGTGGACAGCATTTCTTCTCCAAAATCATGCAGTTTCACGCTGATGATGAGAAATAGTCTTTCTTTCTGAGGGAAGAAAATGAGCTGGCCCGAAAACTTCATAAATGTTGTAATAATGCCACTGTATTATAAGTCTTCTGAAGGGTGGCATTGTACAAATTTGATTTGCAACACTACATTGCTGAGTCTAGACAGGTAGTTTGACTTTAAATTCATAGACATTGTGCATGTCTTGGTATTGACCAAGGAAGAGTATGAATGAGAAAAAGCCCCATATTAAAATGAAGTATCACAGAAATAATTCTGAATGTGCTTGAGATACCTAAATAAAGTGGTGAATACAACACAGAAATGAACCCACCAAAAATGCCTTTCCTGTGTTCTAAGCTGTAGAAGCACCTTAACTAGAAATGTGTTTGGATTTCAATGAAGCTGTTGAATTAAGGGCTCTGTGTTTGCAAAAATCATTCACGTTGGATAGCACAGAAGTGTGCAAGCCACAAAATTCCTTAAATACTCTTACTCCCTCCACTTCTGGATGTGTTTTCCAGTGTTTCTTTGAGACAAACTGGGAGCAATCTTCAAGAATGTTATGTTCTGCTACAGTTCACCAGCACTACTGTAGAAAATGCACCAAAGGCTGGAGATATCACAAGTAAAAGCAACCTCTAGCTATGTAAAGACAAGTTTTACCATTGAAGTACCATATTAATGCTTCATATAAAGAATAATGACAGGTGGCAAACAGAAAATCAGGAACAATTTCTTCTCAAAACCACTGAGGGAAGGATGCAAGCCTTGGACTCATACAGATATTTATTAATTACAACACAACTGCATTACAATTAAGTAAAGCCATTCCAGGGAAAAGTAAAGCTATTTCTAGGGAAATGGCCAGCACAGTACAGCCCAGCAGGAATTGTGCATGGAAGAAAAGGCAAGACAAGTAATGTTCATGTGTTGACAGAAAATCTAGGGTGTTACAGTTTCCTTTTAGATTTCTACCATCAGATGGAAAACAAAAAGTTTTCCTAAGATCTGAGGAAACAGTACAACCACCTGAGTGGTCTGCTGATTTTCTGCGTGCTGCTAACCACTTTCACGTATTTTAATTCCAAGATGACTTAGTGGTGGGACAGAACACCTTGACCATTCCAAAATAGATTAGATGCTTATTCATGCTTTAACCTGGAAAAACACACAGCCAAAAATTGATATATTTTGACCAACACATGCAGGAATATTCATAGAGAAAATAAGTCTAAATACCTTACAGTGGCTATAGATCTCTAGTTACAGACTTACTTTGGGAGATTTACTTGCTACATGAAGGGAATTTTGAAAAGACTAGCTTAATGATCAGCAGGACAAAAAGAGGAGGATTACAAGGGAGAATTGACAAGCTGCTTATATATAGATTGACTGAATTAGTGCCAAATTATAATTATGACCAACTGATATTGTAACTACTGTGACAGAACTGAGGTTGTCACTCACAGGTGTTGAAACATAACTAATTTAAGGGTATTAGAATAAACCTGGGAGAAGGATTGGGACCAGGAACACTACTCTGGAAGTGACATCTGCTGGATTGCAAGTCTCCCAAGAGTATGGGAGAGTTTTTAACATATAAATGATTTAATGTTGAACTGGCAAGGTTCTCAAGAACATTGTCATCTTGTATTAGCACTGAGAAAAGCTGGGTAATCTTACAGAGATTTTTTTCACTATGTCAATGTAGGATAAGGTAGGATTATTTTTTCAGATACACTTTGAAGCATATTACATTAGGAAATTATGGCTATGTAACTCCCCTTTTGAACCAGTCTCTTAGCAAATAAATCTCTGTTTAAATTTCACTCTCGTAGGTTAAATTTCACCCTCCTATGTATTACACAAATTTTTTTTTCTTATGCTGTAAAAAAACCTCTGTTCAGTGTAGTCTAACAAATTCATCACATTTCAAGTGTAAAACTTACACAGCATACAAAATTTAAATGTGTGCTTTCTGAAAGACACTAGAACTATATAATAACAACAGGAAAAACAGAAAGACAACACAATGAGAATGACAATTTTTAGAATTCATCTCTGATAACAAGAGAAAGCTTGACTTAAGTGCAGAAGAAATTATTGTTCTTGTATGTCTCTTGTGTGATTAGCCACAATTTGAATTGACCACAAGGTCTATATTCAGAGCTGGCTTGTGACAATATTTGACAAGCCAACCATGCTCAAATTTCACTGCTAAGACAGAGCAGACCCTTATCCCTGCACTTGCCAGCTAGCACACCTTTCCTGGACTTTCTTCCTCATGCCCTCAGCTGGCCACTTATTGTCACTGAATCTGTAGGGTAGATAATGTGCCAGTTGTCCAGAAAAGGTGGTGTTTAAGGGCCTTTGCTGTTTTGTAGCTGCTTTTCCTGTGAAAAACTAGTGTTTGCTTTAGTACCCTGGGAGGTAAATCCAGTGCAATAAGTAAATACTGCAAGCTTTGTGAGACAGACTTCTCATGTTAAATCAACATTTTTTTCAATAAGTTTCCTTTTAAGATGTTTTCTCAAGGTGGGGAGTTTTTAGGCTTTCTGTTTTAAGAATCTGTGAGAAAAAGTCTTCAATACATTGAAGCAGAAATTACATGCTTGATATAATGTTTGAATTATTTTTTAAATTGTATGCAGCATCCAGATGTTGGGATGGTCTTGAGTGAAACAGATGTTCTTGCTAGGACACTCAAAGCATAGAATCCCTACCTGTGCTCAATAATCCCAAGATCTCTAGATGCAACTAGTCTAGATTTCCATACATGCACTTTTCCCAGTGGTTTGGGGGTTTTTTGTTTAATATTTGACATTGCTGTACAATTCACTTTGCATGACAATGTCTAACCAACCTCAAAGAGAATCTGTCTTTCTGTCATGAGTCATAGACAAGGAAAATAGACAATACAATTTCAATTATTGGGGAGAATAAATGATATTTGACTAAAAAAGCCAAAATTCTGTATCAGTTAATCATGTGCAAAAGCTACAGGTTCTTGCTAAAACTAAATCTAACTAAAATATGAAAGTCACTATCTAGCAATACCATTTACTTTAGCATCAGCTAAGTCATGGTGCTTCTGAATGGCTTTACAGTGATGTGGATGTAAATGTTCACAGGCTGATGTTTTTTTTTCCCAGACAGATGTGCATCTGTACACACACATACTGTGTGTATGTGCATACTGGCTGCTTTTCTCTCCTTGAAAGAATACTTTCAGGTTGAAGTTGTCTTCAAAAGAAGGGAATACATTGAAGAGTGTGTCAAAGGTACAAAACCCAGATGGGTCAATATCTAATGATGAAGCAGATGAAGCAACTCCATTATGGGGTCAGTGAGATCAGCACATTGATTTTGAAGCTTGCAGTCCCTGCAAAAGTGGTCAACACCAGCTGGTGTGACAGTGTTAGGATTCTACATCTGAATTCTTGTTTGATTTTTTTACACACATTTCAAATTAATTAGCTAACACTTCTGCTGCTTATAATGAATGAGGCTTGGACTGTGAAGTGCTCTTTACAAGCTGACACTTGTGAATAATGACCTGTCTCAAGGTTACTTTTGTTCTGCCCTTTGTTCTTCATCTACTGCTTTGCTGGGATACTGTCAGACAGGCAGAGAAAGGGAGTAATTTGTGAGAGAGTCCCTGAGTATAGCTATACTGCACTTGTAGAGGATGCAGAACTGTGAATGCTGTGTAGCCATGCACAATTTGCTGTAAACAAAGCATTTTAGTTAAGAGTCCCTGCAGATATTTCTCTCTGCAACAGCAGAATGCATTGAGGACTACTGCAAATATATTCAGCTTATGTGATCAGTAAAGCTCTGTGTGTTCATCAAGGCTATGCCAATTTAGTTGACACTGAGAAAAGAGTCCTAAAAGTTTGGAGAATTTGCCCTACTAATTTCATGGTCAAAACACTCATTGATTCTACCCTGTAGCTAAAGAAATAGAAACTGCTTTTAAGCACACACCACATCTTGCATTAGCCACCATTGCCTTTGCATGAATACAGTTTGGAGAAGGTCAAAGCTGTTCCAGAGTGTGCATGTTTCCTGGGAAAGGGCATTCCAGCAATGCATTAATACATAGTCTGATTCATGCTGAATCAATGAAGTAATTTCACTATTGTGAGCCTGCACAATAGTGAAATTAGTGGGCCAATGATACATAAATCAACAGATGGGGCCTCAAAACATTCATGCTCATACTCTGTCAACATGATCCCCACTGAATTTCCCTTACTTATTTTTTTCAGGACTGTTTGATGGTTTGTATAGTGTAACTAACCAGAAAGCATTTTGCCTAAAGATACTCCTCTTCAGACAACAACATAACACATTATCAGTTTCTGACTGAGAAAATATGGGCATTCATAAGCTACAGTTTGATGATTTTAGCCACTCAGTGGTGGTTTGGCAATTGGTTGTCAGCACTGAAAGGTCTGAGGTACAGAGTGCTGTGCAACTTTTTTCAAGCTGTGTCTTGATGAGATGAATTCTAATGAATCCCTCCTCTACACGCTGAAGCTTAATCCCTATTCAGAAGGGATTAGTATTCAAATTTATCATAGAATCAAGACTGATTAGCGATCTAACACAAACAGTATGTCATGGAACATTCACTGGAAATTTTGTGACATTTCTTGTTTATTTCTCAATTTTTATGATATTCCTACAGTTAGCAGGGTGGTCTGTCTCACTTGTTGTCATTTGCCATTAGAAATTATTGATTAAAATGCTGCAAGGAGCTGATGGGGGAAACTTCAAGGCTGCACTGAGCACACTTTGCAGCTGTATGCAAATTACGGAAAAGTTCTCCATTTCCTGAGGGAAGGTCAGTATGAAATCTGGTTGAGTGCATTGGCTCAGGAGATGTAGTTTTGATCCTGCCTGCCTAAATAAGTTTCTACTGGGACATTTGATCACAGTCATGAGCTACAGTGGCAGGCTTGTAATGGAGCATTTGACTGAAGAAATCTTGCAGATGGAGGGCACAGATAGTTAATCAAAGTACTATTTTAAAGTTCCTTTCTTAACAAAATGGAGATAGGTTACTTCCAAAACTTATATAAGCGTGAATCATCTGAGGAATTAGATTGCACTAGTTGGAAGAAAACAGGAAAAGTAACACAACTAGGAATGTTCACCACCAATCAGTTCAAATTGGCAGTGGTTGCTGCTGTGAATCAAATAGCTCCTGAGTTCAGATTAACAATTTTTAAGCAAAATTTCATCACAGGGGCCTGTGTTCACTAATGACTTGGTAATGAGCTCCAAGATTTCAGATGTGCATTTCAAAAGAATCTTTCTGTCTCTTCCTTTTCCTCCACAGTCCCCATTAAAGGAAAGAGTAGGAAAATGTTTTCAATTATCTCAGGGAGAGAGGGGTTATGGTACATACATAAGAGCAACATTTATTCCCATCTCTATTAAAATTTAAATGTATACTATTTTATGACATACTTGTGATAATTTTTTTTTTCTTTTAGTTCTATTGAAAGTCTACTGAAATCGATGGAAATCTTCATTTGATCTCAGTGTTGTGTGAGTCTTCATGCTCAGGAATGTTGAATGAGAAGCAGAAGGGGAAGGTTTTCAGGTCAGAAAAAAATGACAAAGAACCTGATTAGTGTATGTGTTGCTGGATTAAAAAAAGAAAAGAATTATTCTGTTGTTGATTTATGAAACAACAGCCCAATCTTTATTACTTGCATATTGATACTATCAAGCAATTGCAACTCCATTCATTCTCCTGCTGTACCATCAGGTAGATAACCAGTCTGATCATGGAGGCATCCAGTGCTTTACAAATGCATGAAATACTTGATATAAATAGAAAGTTGAGCAAGGAACAGTATGGAAGGGTATAGAAGCATAAATGGTTGTGCCCACTTAAGCTGGAAGTTTTGATCTGTCAGTAATGTGATGCTACTTTTCAATTTTTTATACGTAGCTTTTGGTGTTGTGATCTTTCCTAATCTCAGATGCTAGGTTAATATTAATTCTTTGTCACTCATCACCACATTTTTAAGTGTTTCTGTCATATTGGCACTGTGCTTATACAAGCAGTAAGAAATTAACTTAAAGCTTTAATTGTCCAAAGTGTCACATAAGTACCTTAAAAATTTGGGTTGCAAAATATATTTAATTTTTACTGACTCTTAAATTAGATGTAAGTCATGGTCAAAGTGAACTAGAAGTTTATGTACAAAGAAGGAAATAATGTTCTTAGGTCATCACTACTTTGTTGCAATGAGTTTCAGCTCATTTTGTGGTCTCATTGTTCAATATCAGTGCTCTGAGGGCAGCACAGTGCTAAGAGTCAGACTAATGATGTAAATTAATTTACATCAGCCAAGTGTCAGTGTCATCAGCCAGCAATACCTCTGCAAATAGCTGATTGTACTGAAGAAAACAGGGCAGCCAGGCAAATTGGAAAGCCATGAAGAGGATGAGAAAAGCTCTGCAAGCTACATTCCTTTTGTAACAAGCCATGCTGTATCAACTCTCTGGTCCCACCAAGTCAAAGGTAAATGAGTGAGGAGTAGGCATGTCCCCTCCCCCTGTACAGTCTCCTGCTGCAGTCTCATTCAAAATCTCTGTTTAGTTAAATAAGAAATATTGTACAGCATAAGTTGGAGATTGCAAGCTATTCCCTGCTACCAGCAAAAAGTCATTTCACACCTGAGAGCATGGAACCAGATCACATTACTTCCTTAGTTTCCTGAAAGCTGCCTCAGGTTGTGAAAAGCCTCCTAAAAGTCAGCTGAGAGAAGGGTATTTCAAACTAAGGTTTCATTTATGGTGATGCCTTTTTCTCTGGCCCTAGAATTATAAGCCAGACCCAGTTAAAGGGATGAAAGAGGTTTTACCTCGTTTAATAAGGATTTTTAAGGTGCACAACTTGACAAGTTGGAAAATGCTGAAAATACAGCACGTGACACGTACGCAATTTTCCCCAATGAGAAGCTTCACAGATAAAGTAATATCCCCCTATTCTGGAAACTTCTAGTGTCTCCCTCCCTCAGATGAGGCCTATATCCTGTTTATAAAAATATGTCCTAGAAAGCTGGTTCCAACATTGTTTTCTACAGAGAGCCAAGATAACATAAGGCTTCAGGCCTTCAACAGGGAGAATTTTAGAAGATTTTGTCCTCTTGCCTAGGGAAATACCAGAACTAAATTACAGGATCAGGCTACAAATATGTAAGCTAAGCATAAAGAGAAGGTATAAAAGATATATTAAAAAAAAAAAAAAGGTAAAAAATCACCACAGCATCAGTGCAAGTTTCCTGCTAAAAAAAGTATGAGGAAACAAGGAACAAAGGGTGTAGAAGGGAGAGGACAATGAGGAAGAACTACAAATGGCTTCGAAGACACTTCTGAAGAGAGATGATAAAAAAGCATTTTAGTTGGAAACACTGACCTTCAAGAGTAAAGATAGTTCCAACAAGCCTCAGGAAAGAAACAAATGCCTGAATAACTTACAGTGACTGGTCTTACTATGGACAATGACATAGCCCAGCTGCCCAGGGTAGGTGAGCTTCATCTTTGCTGAAAGAAAATACAAGACTTAAAAATGTAAGACTTAAAAATGTAAGACTTAAAAAAAGTTACTGTGGTCCACACTTGTTAATTGCACCTATCTCCACAAACTCTAGCAGGAGTAGATATGTTGGCCCATCTCATCATATGCATCACTTAAAAGAGTGTTTGTTTCAAGGGAATGGACTAGAAGCCCTAACAATTAGGAAGGATGAGAATAGGCATACAATGATAGCAAGATGTGGGTAGAGAACTGGTAACTATGAGGTAGTATATGGTGAAAAGAAGATCTCTGGCTTCTCTTTCAAAACTGCTTTTTGACTACAGTCTATGAACTTAGTTAAAACTACACTGCTCCTGACTAGTTAGATCACTTATCAGCTTCATCCTTCTCACTGGAAGTTGAATACATGGAAAAATATCTTCTAAAAGCCTGCTGTACTGATGTTTACTAAAAAAACCAGCAAAAACACTATGCTGTCCTGTATGCCCTCAGGCAGGCAGAGTGTGTCAGGAATCACAAAATGGAAGAATATTCTGAGTTGGAAGGGACCCATCAGGATCATCGGGTCCAGCTCCTGGCCCTGTGCAGGACACTGCAAGAATCACAGCGTGTGATGGAGCACGTTGTCAAAGCACTTGTTGAATTCAGACAGGCTTGGTGCTGTGACCACTGCCCTGGGCAGCCTGTTCCGGTGTTCAACAGCCCTCTGAGGGAAAGCTTCTTCCTGATATCCAAGCTAAAACTCCCCAGACTCAACTTCATGCTCTTCACTCAAGTCCCATCACTGGTCATGACAGTGAAGAAAGAGACCATTGCCTGCCCCTCCACTTCCCCTCGTGATGAAGTGTAAGACTACAATGAGGTCTCCCCTCAGTATCCTCTTCTCCAGGCTGGACAAACCAAGGGATCTAAGCCACTCCTCAAAAGATTTCCTCTCCAGATATTTTGCCATCTTCTTGGCTTCCCTTTGGGGGCTCTCTAACAGGTTAAGGTCTGTTTTAAAAACTGCCCCCAGCACTCGAGGTGAGGCTGCCCCAGTGCAGAGCAGAGCAGGNGTTCAACAGCCCTCTGAGGGAAAGCTTCTTCCTGATATCCAAGCTAAAACTCCCCAGACTCAACTTCATGCTCTTCACTCAAGTCCCATCACTGGTCATGACAGTGAAGAAAGAGACCATTGCCTGCCCCTCCACTTCCCCTCGTGATGAAGTGTAAGACTACAATGAGGTCTCCCCTCAGTATCCTCTTCTCCAAGCCGGACAAACCAAGGGATCTAAGCCACTCCTCAAAAGATTTCCTCTCCAGATATTTTGCCATCGTCTTGGCTTCCCTTTGGGGGCTCTCTAACAGGTTAAGGTCTGTTTTAAAAACTGCCCCCAGCACTCGAGGTGAGGCTGCCCCAGTGCAGAGCAGAGCAGGACAATCCCCTCCCTTGCCTGGCTGGTGATGCTGTCCCTGATGTCCCCAGGACACGCTTGGCCCTCCTGGCTGCCAGGGCACTGCTGGCTCACGTTCAACTTGCCTTTGACCAGGACCCCCAGGTCCATTTCCACGGCTCTGCTGTCCAACCTCTCATTCCCCAGTCTGTCTGTACACCTGGGGGTGCCCTGTCCCAGGTGCAGAATCCAGCACTTGTCCCTGTTAGTGATTGTCCATCTCTCCAGTTTGCCCAGGTCACTCTCCAGGGCCTGTCTGCCTTTGAGGGAGTGGACAGTTCCTCCCAGTTTAGTGTCATCAGCAAACTTAATATTACTTCCAGTTCTGCATCCAAGTTGTTTTTGAAGTTGCTGAAGAGAACTGGCCCTAGGACGGAGCCCAGCAGAGCCCCACCTGTGAAGTTCTCTGCTCTGCTGCAGTGGTTTTATTTTCATTTCTAGTGCTTCTGTGTACACAAGCCTACAAGCAAATAAGCATACAATGATTTAACGAAATCCCTTTTCTGGGTAACTGTCAATTAATCTTGGTAGTTAGAAGTCAGTATAGCTAAAAAGGGGAGTAAAAGAAAAGCTGGTAGAAAAGTTTCTTCTATTTTTCTTTTATAATTTAAAATGAGAAAAAGAAAAATCTGTAATTGTGTATTGCATCAGTTCGGAGAATTAAAGCAATAGCTCCTCTGAGTCAGACCATGAAGTGGAGACTGGGAGATTTTGTGTGTTAAACTCTGCTATACCCATTACCATACAATTAGAAAGTTTACTACAGTACTGTTTTCTGTTCCCTTATATTCACGTGGTTTAAGTGATTATCTTGTTCACTGCATAAGTGATACTGCTTCCCTCACAGATGCCTCACAATGTTTGGAGCATGTTACCAAGGTCTTGGTTCCGTGGCAGCCTCATGGTGCTGCAGCTGGTTTGCTATGGATTATACTGTCTCAATCTCCTGAACAGGTATTTATAGAGCTTCCTCAGTAACCCACACCTGATTAATGAGATGAGAATACAAAATACTCCACCTGCCACAGCAGCCACAAAAACTGAATTAATGTGTAAGGAAAGAAGGGAAGACTAGTCTCAAGGCTTCAGTGTACAGAACAAGCAAGATCAGCTGCTTATTTACCCCAGCTCCTCATGATGCTCTTGGTGAATGAGTTAGTTGTTTATTCATTTAGCCCACTAGCAGACAGTCATTCCAGTAAAAATTATGCATTACTATAATAAATATTATATAACATAAAAAACATCCTATCTGTCTTTAAGATTGTGATCTTCAGGAAAATCCCTCCCAGTCATTATTCTCCATGTAGTATTTAAGAACAGTAAACCACCTGTTGAGATACAGAGTGGAATAAATGCACTGAGGAGAGTTTTTATAGGGTGTTGATAGTTTCTGTAGGCTGTGCTTTGGATATAACTGACATGTGTTTCTGGTCTTTTTTGTAATATGGACAAAAATTATTTCTTTTTCATTAAACCATTTACGTTATCAACTGTAAACTGGTGTCCAAACTGTGTGACTCTTGCAAGACACTGAGAAAGTTTCTCAATCTTTATTTCAAATATGTTAATAATCTTTATTTGAAAGATATTATATGCAAACAATCACATCTTGAATTAAAACTAGATCCATTCATTTCCTTGTTATGTTTAAATTAATGTAAATCTTAGCAATCAATATCTAACCAGAATCCATGAGTGCTTTACTAAACCAATAAGAAACCATGAGCCTCCTTTAAGTGGGGAAGGCTTTATGCCCACTCAGCAAAGTAATCAACTCAAACTGTTGAGCCAAAGGGAAATCCAGAAGATAGTAACTGAAAATGCACTCACCACTTTTTTTGCTTATAAAAGGAAAGTGGCTCAGCAGCCAGGTGGATGAAAATGTAAAGACTTTTACATTTTAAATGTTCCCATTTTGAAACTAGTTTATCAACTTTTTTTTAAAATCTGCAGAGTTTTGAAGATATCATTTGCAGCTGATTTTTTAAACCAACACATGCAGTTTTCAGTGAAGAGTGAGGAACTGACATCTGCAAGCGAGAGTTCTCACATTCAGCTACTGACTGCCAGCAGTCTTTCCACTTCCATTTCCATGGAAACTGGGCAAGGAAAGGTTGTATTTTTTATCTTTTTTTTTTTTCTTTTTTTTTTTTTTTTTTAATTCTTATTTTTATTCACCCAACCATTTAAGTTGCAAAGATAGGAATTAGCCCAGAGGATCTAGGGGAGTTTATATGTGACTGGTGCTTTTAGAAGATGTAGTCTAAAGCTGCCACCAGACCTAAAGTTCATTGACTGGAGCTACTTGTTGTGACATGTTTTATGTTTTTTGGTTTTGCTTGCTGGTAAGTCTCAAAAGCTCTGATGTTTCAGTAGCAGTTTTGCTCCTCAGCTGCATATCAAGTGGAGGGCTGATGGGAAGATGTAGATTTCTTCTGTAGAGCTTTACATGCAATTTCTAGACTCTAACAACTGTATAGCTCTGAATCTATACTTGTTCCCCCTATTTATAGCTGCACACCACTGAAGATGGGTTCTGACTCTGAATTAATTTATTTCTTATTCAGCTTGTGCAGTCATATGTCTTCACTGAGTTTAATTAACTAATCCCACATTTACCTGAAAAATAGATTTAGATCAATTCCATTTAAGACATGTGAATGTCAGCCAGTACTTCCAAAGCCTCTTCAACTGGTAGTTGTCTCAATGACAATACTGAAAAAAAACATTACTATAAGTTCTAGAAACTTGTCTTTTATAACCAAATTTACCTCTGTAAATCTAGTCTTGTACAAGAGTGTTTATGAAAGGAAATATTTCTAAAAAAGAAATGTTATGCACTTTCTCCAACAGCCTTCATAGTAGTCCTGGATCTCATTGGTTTACTGGCTTTGTGGCCTAAGATATTAAAAATTACAGAAGTGACTGGATTAATCAGGTGTCATTGAATAAGATGAGTAATGAAAAAAGGAACTGAGAACCAATGAAAGTATTCTGATGATTGGTAATGAAAAGTTCAGGAATTATTTTGTGATATTGTGAATAATTAAAAAAAATGGAAATTTATTCCAGCAAAATGTCAAAAATTGTGGTATGAATAATTCATAATGAATAATTCATCCATCCCTGCACTATATAGAAATGTTCTTGGCATTTTGCACATACATTTATACCACTACTTTAAAGCTTCACTTCCAGTGGCTTCGAGCAGTGTTCAGCAGCTGAATAAATTCAGGACCCCAGCAACTTTACCATGCAAAACAGAAGACCAAATAAACAGTGCTTGCTCATGACAGCCCGACTGGCACTTTCACCATGGTACTCCAGACCACTTGTGGGTGCACAGGAGATGCTGAATGTGCTCCCTTCTCAGTGCTGGTTGTTGGACTCTCCAGGGAGAGCTTCAGGCACCACTAATCACTGCATTTGTGAGGGTGCATCCCCTGCTCACACACAGAAACATTTCTAAGACAACATTCTCCCCAGCTTTGACCTGCAGGGTTGGTATTCCCTCCCTGGGAGACATCTCAGTCCCTGTATCACATTAAATACAAAAGGTTGTTATTACACACACCACCTTGTCTGTCTCTTTGAGCTGCTCCTGAAAACTCACAGGCCAGAAGTCCACGTGCAGTTCAGGAACATGCTGGATGCAGTGCTTTCAAATATGGGTCTCCAGCTAGCTACTGAAGCCTGGCATACTTTGCTACAGCAGGCTGTGGGCTGCCATATATCCATCTAGGTTTTCTGGAAAAAGAAAATATTCCAGAGTTGCTTTACAATTGCTGCAGGTCCCATAGCTCCCATTCTAGGGAATTCAAGCTGTAGCTTGAATGTCCCTTTTGAGAACAGCTGTGACCTCAAAGTATACTAAAAACTATTTTTACTTCAGCCCATGATTTTTCATTACTATTACTAACCTACACATGAAGCTGCCTACATACAGTAGTGTAAAACATCATGAACGTTTTCTTTACAAGGAAACATCTCAGTTAATGCATGTACTGCATGCAGAGACTCTTTCCTGCAGAAAAATAGAGAACAGAAGCCCACAAATACTTCCCTTCTGCACCAATTTTGAAGTTTCAAAGATTGTTTGGTGATTTGAATAATTATATTTTAGCAAGAAGGAAGTCTGGTCATTTTTATTTCCTTTTTCAAAAATGTAAACTGCAATGGTGTTGTTCTCTATCAGATTTCCCTTTTATGTAATTTTGCAAGTTTATTGTGATAGCATTCAAAAGGCTGTGCCTGAAAAGTTCTATAACATATGGCATATATTTAACATTGCTTGTGAATTAAAAATAACAGCCTGCCATCTGCCTTTCTGAGCAGATTTTATCAAAGTCTAAATGAAAAGCTCAACGACGTGAATGTTGTCAATTAAAATATGAAACATTTAGGTTCATGACAGGGTAAAAGTGTTTAGACTTACCTTACTTGAACCTGAGTCACTAACAGCTTAGCCTCCATATCTGAGTAGTCATTTTATAGAGGAATAAAACATCATAGTGAGCATCAAGAGCAAGCCTTGTTTTAAGAAAATATACTCTTCAGAATTCAGCCTATTGTCTGTTGGTTCATCACGTATGAACTGTTCGAAAAAGTGTGATTTTGGTAATTTTCACTCATGCTAACTGTTTAAATTAGCATTTCTATAAAATCTCATTAAATATTTTCAGCAGCAATTAACTGATGGGTTTGTAGACTTTACTGTACTAGAGCAATACAGTATCAGCAATACCTATCCCCAGTTTTCTCCAGTTATTGAAGTTAGAATTATTAATTATTGATTCATTGGCTCATGTTTAGCTTCAGGGTTATTTGTTGGGGTTTTTTCCCAAGCATGTACTTGTTTTTCCTTTTTTTTAAATGAGGTAAATGAAAATCCATTTTAAAATAGAAAGTAAAAGCATTTCCTTTTTTAAATGTCAACAGAAGACACAGAGCCTTTTGAAAGAAAGCTCCCACTCCCTCAATCTCACTAAATTTTTTAGCTAAAATTATAAACTAACTTCTCAAAAGATATAATGGTAGCCTGGCTGACACTATCTGCCCATAAATTCTATGTTTTTGTGACCTTCTGAGTTTATTGTTGTCACTTTTTACCTGAACTACTTTCAACTGGTATATCACCACCTGACTAGAGTTATAGAGTTGTTTTCTCATAAACCTAGAATACAACTCAAAAAACAGACTACAATAGTGTACCATAAATAGGGCCAAAATTTTGTAGTCTCTGCCAGGTCAACTCTGAGTATGTTTTCTGTCGTGTGTAAATTTTTTTCCATTTTCACACTCACTTTTTAAATTCTTTGCTCATTTTTTGAACTGATTAGGCTTTTTAATAAATTGAGAAGTGAGGAAGGAAGCAGCAACTGCTGTTTCTGCTTTCAACACAGAACAGGACCGCAGATGTCATAGTGAAGCTGTACAGTATCTAAAAGAGTTGGTAACACCCATAAGATGTGTCACTGGAAAGAGAGGAGATGGTCAATATTTCAGCCAGTTGCTCCATCCTTTGCTCATGTATGATACCACATCTCACAGAAAGCTCTTAATTTAATTGGAATAAACTAAATTGCATATTGGGTGGTGGGTGGTGTGGAATCAATTTTTCTCATCTTTAGTAGCCCTGAACTGCTGTATGGTCTCTGAAAGAGGGATTCAAGAACAATGTCTGGAATCTGACTGCTGCAGGAAAGTGCCTACTGCTGGGGGATCCAGCACTTCCCTTGAGAGATCATTCTAAATGGCTGATTGTTCTTATTGTGAAATAATTTTTCCTTTTGTGTCCAATCAGAATCTCCCCAGGAGTCATTTGTACCAATCACCTCTCATCTGTTCTATATGACTCCTTTTTAAAAGGGACTCTAGTAAAAGTTATTGAATAAGTAATTTGAATTCAGTGCTCAGTTTGCTTTCAGCATTTTTAGTAAAACTGCAGTGACTTCAAAGAATGTAATAAAACTGTTACTATTAATAGTTAATATAAAGTTAACTACTTTAAAATAGAAGTTAATATAACACAAGTGTAAGCAAGTTCCAGTTTTTCACAGAAAGGCCGAGTTACCTTTTGAGCAGCACCATGAAGTACTGAGTTGCCGGCAACATATGACATAGTCAACCTAGACACCTAAACAAGTCAGAATAGATTTGATTTAAATTTCTTTAGGAAAGTGTTGGAGCAATTGTTATGATTTATTTAGCTTAGAGAGAAGACAAGCCTTATAATCATATTCTCTGCAATATGTAGAGTTGAGAGCACAACTCCAAAAATGTATCATTAGGGAAAAATACGACTTCTTCATGAAAATAAGCTTCCTCTTTGTGAAGGTGGATTGGCATCAGAAAGTGTCTGGCGATGAACATCTTTGAATCCACAAGACAGGAAAAAAAAGCTTCTTCAAAAATGAAGAAGTAACTCAATGAAGAGATGAATAAACAAAATCGTACATTGGGCACTCCAGAAAGCTCATAAAGCTGCAGGAATTGTGATTCCTCACTTACCTATTGTTTTGGAGTACATTTTGATAAATACACTGGATCAAATGCATTAAAATTTCACAGCCCACCAAGTTCAGTGTATAAATGTTCTCTCAGAAACAATTAATTTGTCTAGTTGCAAACATTTGACAGCTTCTCTGTAGAACAGCCTGAACTTTTGGAGTGTTACCATTTCTCTATCTTAGTCTTGTTTGATCATTTATCATCGTCTTGTTCCATTCCACCAGCTAAGTTAATAAACAAGAGCAGAAGGAAAGCAGAACTATGCAATTTTTTGTCATGGACCTTGTGTAACTTCCTGTGCAAGTGAGGGAACAACAATTTGAGGCAAAGAAGAGGTTTGTAGTTAAAGAACAGGAGCAATAGTCAGGAAATGGTCTTCCTTTCTCAGTTGCCATGGATGTTCCTTGTGATCACAAGCCTGCTTTCTGCATATTGATACTTAGACTTAGCATCAATTTGGATAGAAATAGAAACAGACTCATAATCCTATTTATCATCTGAAAAATGGGCATCCTCTTTGATCCCATAGAAAAGTCTGAGATCCTCATAACTAAACTTGAAGGACACCTGGCAAGAACAAAACTATTTGTGATGACGAGCAGGTAGTTCATATTAATAAGATTATACAAATGTTGCACCTACGTGGTTGTTGTGTCCCCTGGACATAAGGATTTTGACTCCAGTGTCAGAAGGCTGAAGAAGGTTTTATTAGGATGGCTCCACGTTCGGGCTGAGGCTTAATGCCTAGTACAGTGCAGCCTGGTACAATGCTTTCTTCTCAGTGCTTAGTACAAAAATGTCCAGAGCTCAGTGATAACACCTCTCTATATCATTGGCTAGAAGAGAGAAACCGTATCTATTGTTGTGAGAACAGGATAGAAAAACAACACCCCTGTCCCTGAGAGGGAACACAGCTCAGATATGTTTAAGAATCTGCTAAGAAACTGAGAAGTTTACCTTGGGTAGAAAAGGCATGCTGCTAAGAAGTTCAGAAACTCAAAATCATGAATACCACACACCTACATATATATAATGTCTAATTAATTCTGTACAGACCTCAGTAGATAACAAACATTTGGAGAAAAGATGCACTACATTTACCTCCTAATTATCCTTCCTAATCATCTCTTCTACATTTGCCTCCAAATAACGTTTGGTTTGTTTCTCTATACTTTTTTTATTTGACTATACTGAGAACATATGCTAGACTGTAAGAAGCAATTTTGATATATATTTCCAAGCCACTTTTGCCAGGAAAAAAAAAAAAAAAAAAAAAAANNNNAAAAAAAAAAAAAAAAAAAAAAAACTTAAACCACATAGTATTTTACTTGGAAGTTCTCTCCTTCCTTTTCATATTTCTTGTGATTTGCTGGGGAACTGGAAAAATAATATTTCTTAGGTTTCACTGCCTGTCTCCTTCACCCACACACATCACAGAACCACAGAATTGCGAGGGTTGGAAGGGACCTCCAGAGCTCATCTACTCCAACACCCCTGCCAAGACAGTCATGTAGAGCAGGTTACACAGGAACCCATCCAGGTGGGTTTTGAGTGTCTCTAGAGAGGGAAACTCCACGCCTTCTCTTGGCAGCCTCTACCAGCGCCCTGCCACACAACATGAAGCAGTTCTTTCTCATGTTGAGGAGGAACTTCTTCTGTTTTAGTTTATGGCCTTTGCTCTTTGTCCTATCTCTGGGCCCCACTGAAAAGAGTCCTGACACCTACCTTGGAGATATTCATATACATTAGTCCCATCCCCTCTCAGTTTTCTCTTCTCCAGACTAAAAAGGCCCAGCTCCCACAATCTCTTCTCACAAGAGAGATGCACCAGACCCTACATCATCTTCATGGCCTCTGCTGGACTCTCTTTAGTAGCTTCTTGTTTTCCTTGCACAGAGGAGCCCAGAACTGGGCTCAGAACCCCCGAACACAATACCCAGATACACAATACTCAGAACCCCAGAACACAATATTCCAGATGTGGCCTCACTAGGGCCAAGGAAAAGGGGAAGATCTCCTCCCTTGGCCTGCAGTCACACTCTTCCCAGTGCACCCCAGGATACCACTGGCCACCCTGGCCACAAGGGCACACTGCTGGCTCATACCAACTTATCATCCACAAAGACTCCCTGGTCTTTCTCAGCAGAGCTGTTCTCCAGCAGGTGAACCCTGACCTGTGCTGGTACTTGGGGTTATTCCTGGCCAGGTGCAGCATTTTACACTTCCCCTCGTTTAACCTCATTGGGATTCTCTCCACCCAGATCTGCAGCCTGTGAAGTCCTGCTGAATGCCAGCACAGCCTCCAGGTGGATCAGCCACGAACCCCACTTTGGTATCATCAGCAAACTCACTGCGGGTATTTGGTCCCTTCCTCCAGGGATGAACATGACAACACTTGAGACTTAACAAAAGCTTTTGGTCTCTTAATTTAAAGATATACTTTTCCTGGCAATTTAAAAGGCCATATCAGCTGGAACAATCTTTCCCACACTAGGCTCCATGGAGAAAGTTTCAGTGGAAAAGGCTCTGGAGTAATACTATGAACCTGTATTAATCAGTGGCACCACTTGTGTGCTATAATAGGTCCTCACCACTGGCAGCTAAGAGTGGTCCATTTTCTTGGTTACT
The DNA here is from genome assembly GCA_013396995.1 of Dicaeum eximium. Classification (NCBI taxonomy): domain Eukaryota; kingdom Metazoa; phylum Chordata; class Aves; order Passeriformes; family Dicaeidae; genus Dicaeum; species Dicaeum eximium. The sequence goes on along the minus strand of VWZP01002089.1, from coordinate 319,964 downwards.
TCCAAACATAAAGACAAATATTCCATCTCTAAGGTATTGTTTAAAGAGGGGAGATTGTCAGTTTTTGGTTTATGCTTTCTTGTCTTGGTTCTTTATTCAGATGTTGCTACATTTCAGAAAGTAGTCTGCCATAGGATTGAAAAAGAATCATCCACAATCATGTTTTCTGGATCACACTGAAATTTAAGTATACTTAATAATGATTTCTGGTTACTTTTTAGTCAGGATTTAAAGAAAGAAGGAAAAAAATTCACAGTGGGAATCCTAAATGACAATGCAGCTATGGGCAAAAGAACAAAAGTAGCTATTTTTAAAAAGCAAAATATAGAAACACAAGAAAACAAACAAACAAATAAACAAACAAAAGCCTCCAACCAAATAACCCAGCTCAATAATCAGAAACAAAAGGTTTAATTTTCACCTCAGTAGCTCCTGAGAACACATCTATCCAATAAAAAGGAATTCTCAAATTCAGGTGGTCTTGGATCATCAGCAAGATCTGGTTTCAGGTTCCAACAGTTCTCAAACTGTCTGCTAACAGCTCTTTCACTTTTTCATGTAAAGTGTGTTGACTTTAGAATGCCATGGAGAAGTGGATCTCAAATGGTCCCTGCTAAAAATTCCAGCCTAGTATCTGTGGTGACAACAATAAGTGGTTAAACCAGAAAATACTTTCCAGGTCTATGCTGAATTAAATTCTGTTGCCTATTAATAGAAACAAGCTGAGGTAGCTATATTCCTCATAATTCTAGAAGTAAAAAATATGGAAAAAAGAAAGAGCTCAGAGAATGGCTCATCAATTGCCAGTGTTTTTTCCTAGTTGGTCCAGAGGCTACTAACTAATAAAAATTGTATATGAATACAGAAGTCTAAATGTTGGATCCTAAAAAAACCCAGAACCTAAAACCAAGAGATCAAACAGATTCCATGTAAGTTCATATATAATGAAATATCTAGATAGTCCTGCTCACCTTCCTTCTATAAATATATGTTCTTCTTTAGAGGAATGCTTAGAATGTGTCAGGAAAAGGGCTTATGCATTTCTCTGAAATGAAGGTGTTAGCATCCACTGACTGACCATGACTCTTTCTTTAGCTAGCCACTGGCAAAGAGAAATGACAGCATGTCACTTAATCAGTGCAAGGGCATAAAATCTGTTTCCTGAAGCTGCAGGTAGTGGACATGGAGAGTACAATGAGCTTGGCCTCCTGCTTGCTTTGGCTCTGCCAAGCACAAGAAGTCAGTTTGACTGCTTCTGCTGCTGGGACAGCAGCTGGAGGTGCCATCTACCACAAGCTGACCCACTCCCACCCATTCCATTTCCCTGGCGATGCCTGTGCTTTCTCTGTAGCAAGAGTAGCTCCAACTACATACCTGTCTCTTTGTTTGGCAGAATTCATCTCTCCAGAACTGAAAGACCCTGAGCTTACCATGAATCTCAATCATCAAACACATTGCATTTCAAGCATTTAAATGTAGTAGGAAATGCCAGCTAATTAATATGCTATGAAATTAAAGTGATTATTTTTGAAATGTTATAGTTTTTACTTTTTTTTCTCTCACAGTCTCTTTTTTCCAGCAACAAGTATGTTCTCAGAAAAAAGCTTCATTTTTATTATTTAACTAAATTACATTTTACAGGAGGAAATGCTGACAAAAAGCTCACCAAACCCTAGCAGAACACCATAGCCATCTTTGGGTCCAATAACATACTAGCACAGCCTAACTTCCTGTGTAAGTAAAAGCAGCAAGCTTCAAAAGCAGAAGATTTATATTTAAGGCAAGACATTGTTTATTACTACTATAATTTTGTCAGGACAAGCCTGTGTTGCCAGTGCTAATGATTGCCAGCTGTAATGATGTGGTTTCTTTACTGCACTCATTTTATATATTTGTGAAAATGACAGCAATTCCTTTCATTCCAATTTTCTTTGCCTTCATAGGCAATAGCATTAATAATAAGTAATAATAGTAATAATAGTATTAATAATAAGTAGTCTTCTGGTGGAGCTTGAATTCTTACTATTCTAAAATTCCTGCTTTCCAATGTAACTAACTTCAGATGATTTTGGTAAGCTGTAGAGGAGGGAGAGGCCTCCTGGACACAGGTTCCAATCACTGTGCCTTATTAGAAGCACAGTGCAGTGCCAGTCAGTAGCTCAGCAGCTTTACAGTGCCCATGGCCCTGCAATACTTTGCAGTGTTGGGTGTGCTGTGCCTGAGAACCTCTGTAACCACACAGAAAATACAGGGACAGTGGGACATGACAGCTGGGTGACTCCAAAACGAGAAAGGGAAAGGGTTTAGTTAGGGATAACTGGGTAGAGTTAGGGATAACTGGGTTAGAGTTGACTAGAGTCAGCACTGCAGTCTCCACTGAAGGAATGAAGAAGCAAAGCAGCGTGACCTGGGATGCGATCAGGATTTGGCAATTAGGACAACTGCTAAGCTCTTTCCTTTCATCTTTAAAGATGCCTGTGGGGTCCTAGTGCATTACTGATGCCAGAAAGGGCTGCCAAGCATTACTGACAGTTTCCAAAACTGCAGATCCCCATGCAGCAGCACCCATCCCACATGCTACAGCCAGCCCTGCCAAGCAAATGATAATCCAGCCTCCAAACAGGGAACCAAGCAGCCAGAAATGCAGGGCTTTACGACTGTGGGCAGAAAGCAAGTGCCAGCAATCCGAGATGAAAATATTAAAACATCTGGAGCTCAAGCCTTGAGTCAAACTGCAAAAAAAAAGGAAGGAAAGAAAAAATAATCCCAATGACACAGTAAATCCTATTGGAAGATAAAGATATGAAAAGATGTCAGAATTCCTACAGAGAAAGAGTAGCAGAAAACACCGTGTCACCACCTACTCTTGGTGTCATGTGCTATTGGTTGTACAGTACAGCCTAGTTATACTTTGCTTGTTCTCTGTAATTTACCTGGACAAAGAAAAGGGTTTGGGGTTGGTTTTTTTT